>PVIC010001165.1:0-97103 GCA_004025085.1 Thryonomys swinderianus
CCAGGAAGTTTGAAGTGCTCCTCCTCGGGTAGAGGGGGTCAATCCCTCTAGAACACCATGTGTTCTATTTCCAGAACACATGGTGGCATGAAGCATTTGATATTGTTACTGAGCTGGTCATGGGTACTCAGTAAGTCCTTTGTATTTGTAGTTAGGACCATTTAACTACTTTTCTACTACTTATGGCCTTGTTATTCCATCCACTTGATTGCTTCCAAACTCACTTGTCTGGCCAGTGTCTGATCCTCTGTTTTGTGAAGGCCCCGCCTGAGACTGTGGCTGTCTACAGGGGAAATGAATTCATCTCCGAGGAGCGCACAAGTGATCCGTGGGTCTCACCTGATGATAGCAGAGACAGCTGCGCAGCCTCTCCACGGTAGTCAGAGAAACAGCCAGCCCGCCGTATCTTCCTGGCATCAAATGGCCACTATTAAGCTTTTATTGTTTGAAATCTCCTTCTAATTGGAGAAGTGAACCCATAGCCATGTTACATCTTATTAGTGTCTAGACACACAGAAGCGTGATGAGCTGGCACTTGGGCTTCAGCCTCCTTGAGTCGGGCTGCCTTCTGGGTCAAGGTCGTTCACTACTTGCTCATCCACTTAAAGCCCTTGTCTTATGCTTTAGCTGTTGCCCCAGGCCGGCACTTGGTGTTTGTTCCCACAAGCACCAGTCTGACGGGGCTTCATCCACAGCCAAAAGTAGCACTTAATTTTCATCATTGCATTTGGAAACACACCTATAGCTTGGGTTGACCTTTGTGTTGGCTAGTTTTCAGAGGTGTGCAGAGACACAGAGCTATGAGAGCTATGGAAGGTCACAGTTACGAAAGGTCAGAATCCTCCTGAACGCACCTTGCTGTGGTTTCTGCCATTCTTGTTTGTGTTCACTGTGGGTCCTCAAAAATCCCCCTGGAAGAGATTGGTGATGACATACATCCTAGGGGTACAGCAGGTTTGAAGTGTGAAGTGCGCTGCTCTGTAGTGAACGGTATGCTCAGGAATATGTTTTTGTTTCATAAGGTCTGAGTTCTTGCTGATTGCTGCGTACCAGCCTGTGCATAGCTGGGGGCTCTGTATGCACTGGGCTCCCCATCCTAAGCTGTGGATCCTAAGTAATGTCACATCAGATGTTCATTTGGGGCTGCTCCCCTAAATGCTTTGGCGAGTCTCTTCATCTTTATAGTTTCTGTGGGTTCTTTGGGCAGAAATCAAAAGCGGGTGGGTTTCGATGTCCCTGAGGAACATGAAGTTAAAGCAGCAGCAGAGGTGGGGTTCCTGAAAGTACACATGTAATTCTAGCCTTGTGTTGTTGATTGTCCTCCACAGATCCCCCGTTGTAATAAGGGGTGTTTTATGCAGTCTAATATCCACTGTTCTTTCAGCTCTGTCTAGACACTCCGTCAGTGTCACTGCTGTCTCACGAAATAACCACTGTCCTTATCCCTGTGCCATAGGCCCCAAAGAGACCTGGAAAGGAGTTCAGCCTCTGACATGAAATTCCCTACCATGTAGCTGCAAAGCAAGATAGCCTGGTCTAAGAGGCTGTCACTGCCCTGGCAGGAGGGGCATTCTTCACTGTCAGTGACTACATGGCCCCAAAGTGTCATCGAGTTTTGTGACCCACCATCATTTGTGTGAACTTGCCATCAACAGATGTGTCCGCCATGGCCACATGACCCTTGGTGGGCTGGAGAGACTTGCCCATGCCCAGATGGTGTTATGGAATAAGGGTATCCGCGCCTTAAATTCATTCGCTGAACTCCTTAATTCTAGAGCTTCAGCAAGTGACTGCTTTCAGAGGTAGGATTTTTCAAGAAGTAATTCAAGTAAAGTGAAGTAATTAAGTCAACTCCAGTCCAGTCTGATCGGGGTTCTGAAGAAATCAGGACACAGACACACAGGACAATCTGAGGACACAGGGGAGAAGATATCATCTGCTGTCTTAGTCTTGTTGCTGAGACACATACCTGACACACCTTAAAGGAGAAATTTATTTTGACTCATCGTATTTAAAGGATTGAGTCTATAGTTGGCAAAGGGTCTCGTGGAAGGCAACTGCTTATGTCATGATGTCCAGAAAGCAGAAAGCAAAGGGAGCTAGGGAGGGAGATGTAACCTACCAGGGTACACTCCCCAGTGATCGCCTCCAACCAGGTCATGCCTCCTGACAGCAAATTAGCTATAGCCTTATCCAGTCACCATCCAAAAGCCCACCTCTGAAGACATGACACTTAAAGAGGACATTCCAGATCTGATCCAACTCATCTATAAGCTAAGGACAAAGACCTTAGGAGTGACCAGCCCTGCCAATACTTGATCATGAACTTCAGCTTCCAGAATGTGAGACAGTGATGGTTGTTTGGGCCACCTACCCACAATGCATTGTTACGACAGCCTGAGCAGTCTAAGGGGATCTAAGAGGCCTGTGGGGTTCACAGGCCACGTTCCTTTTTGGCAGGATGTCTCAGAGATTAGCGCCCTCTCACTCCTAAGCCTTGTAAAGACGAGCCACACTTTGGCCTGGGACTCAGAGCAGTGATTTTTCATGGCGACCTGGCAGAGTCCTGCACTCAGCCCGTGCGGCAGACCCAGGCAAACAACTACTTCTCCTGTCCCCAGAGCCCGCAGTCTTCCCACTGTCTGGGTGTTTCCATTTTCTAGCTTACATCTTGTAGCAGACTTACCAATGCTTGTTGACCAAATACAAGAGCGAGTGTCTCTTAACTTTCGCCATGTTTGCACTCGGCCATGTCCTTTACTGATGGCGGGGTGGGGAGGGGAGCTGTGTTTCATCATTTTAGTAACACAACTAACCCTGGCTCAATTGCTTATAGCTCTCTACACTTAATGCTGTTGTTTCTACTCTTGGGAACTTTGCTATAACTGAACAAGATAATGTGTTCAGAATACACTTGGTATTCTGTAAATGGTAGCTCTCTTCATTGCCAGTGTTATATAAAATCTGAACTTTAAGCCTAGATCACTCCCCCAGGAGTATTCGATTTTGGGCATGTTTTACCTAGTGCAATTCAATTTTAGCAGCATTTACTAGCTTTGGGAATAGTGCTGGAAAAAAGGATGCATCAGCCAGTCACCCTTGTCCCTGGGTGGCCAGGGCTGGAACAGGGAAGAACTCAAGTCAGCTGAATGTTGTGGTGGTCAAACAGTGGAGGGGAGAAGAAGTTGTGTCTTGGCAGAGGCTATTTATGACCCAGTGAGAAAATGTGTTGGACAGAGGTACGGACCCACACTCTCTGCTCTTGAGGGCATCAGTTAAACCAGACTGAGAGGAGGCAGAGGACTGGATGCGCTGGGACCATCTCTAGGTCTCAGTGGCCAGTGTTGGTCCTTCTGTGGGCCCTAAGAGCAGAGCCTAAGGATGGCAGGGACAGCAGGAAGCTGGGGAGGGTGTGACGAAGGTCTTGCCTGGGGATCGGTTCACCCATTGGACTTGGTGTCACCAGCAAGTGGTTGATTCTCTAGCTACTGATTGTGGGCTGGCATCTGATTCCCCTGTAATGATCTATTCTAAGCATGGAGTTTTACGGTTAGCATGAGCCTTTGTCTAAAGCCGCCAGGTTACAGGTACACCTGGCCGCTGCTGGGCCGAGGAGCATATCCCAAGGTTTATTTTGATCTTGTGGATTTTTTTCTAGGGTAAAAATCTATGTTCTAAGTGTTACTTGTACTTCTAAGAGTTTTCTTTTGTCTCTGTGCTGCAGGGCCCCCATGCTTGGCTGAGCAACACCATGTTGTAGGACCCTCTTCTGTGTTTGCAGGAGAGAGGCCGACGCCGCAGACATCTGCAGTGCTGTGCCGGATGTCTTCTCCCACCACCAGTGTGCCTGTCCTTCATTACTTGATTTTTGTCTTTAAATGTCAGCTTCTTTTGGAAAAAAAAAAATTGAGATCCCGAATTGTGTCCCCTGTTAAGGGGATTAAGCCACGTCCCTTGGGAGTGTAAATGTTCAACATAAGGGCAAATTTACTAAGAAGGGGAAAATCTGAACAAGAGGAGTATTTCTCCAGCCTGATCATAAATGTCCTTCTCTGTTTTCTCAGTGACTGTCACAGTGAGGCTGACCGCGTGTAACTAGAGAGGAATATAACACCTTGATTGGTGATGTCCAAGATCTGGGCAAATCGGACTTGGGTTTGAAGTGGACCCTCCTCTGTTTTCTAGATGCACATCCTTAGGGCTCTGAGGCTTGGTCTCCTCATTTGGAAAGTAGAAGTAATAATATAACAATAATATGATTTATCATCACCATCTTAATCCCCATCACTGTCACAGTCCTGTCACCATGATCCCACCATCGCCATCATCTTCACTGTCATAACTCACTAGAACCTGAGCCTCTCCTGCAGTGAGGTCAGTGCTGGGCATCTTCATGTCCTCTGCCCACCCCCTGATGGACCCCATCATGGACCCATGTGGAGAAGACCAACAAAAGGCTGGAGGGAAGGACACAGGGGTTTCCTTGAGTGACCCCTTCATGCACAGGGGCCAGGGTTCCTGGCACCAGGTTGCCTCTTCTGTCTCTCCAAGCCTCCCAGAAGGTCACTCTGCCTTTCAGGACACGTCTCACACATTGTAAGGGAACGTCCATCTCCAGGCTGCGGGGGCAAGCAGGAGACACATGAGTGTCCCCTCACCGAGGATCCTGTTGGGAATGCTGGGACGAGGAAACCTGCTATGCACATCTCTGTTCTCCGTTTGCCTCCCTACCTTCCCTTACTGAGTCCCCCACCTGGAATTCACACCCCACTTACATGGTCCTTTGTGTGCCTGGGCAGATATCTGGTGAGCATGCCCGACCAGGCAGCAGCGCCTGCTCCCTCCTCTGGTTGCCAAAGGAGTTTGTCTTAGCATTTGTGTTTGCCTTTGCTATACTATGATATAGTTAGGGCTTTTGCTACTATAAGTAGTGGTCTAGGACTGGTTTGAGCATTACTGTTTCACTGGTTCCTGGTACCCACTCGTTCATTCATTCACTCTAGAACTATCCATCACCTGATCTGTGTCAGGACTGTTCTTGGAATTGAGATTTGCCTGATCAGGGTGCAGTGTCAGCGGTGGGTGAGAGTGGCCCTGAACAGTCTATCTTCTGAACTTTCTCTGCTCCTGTTGTGAACAGGTGCTGATGCCCATCACATTCTGGGGGCCTAGGCACTGGGCCCTCAGAGACAAGCCGCTGCAGCTTTCTGCTGCTATGACCACAGCAGGCGCTTGACCCACTCCTTACTCCCTAGGTGCCATGATCCATTGCTGAGTGGTTTAACCAAGAGACCTATGTTATCTCATACTTTGGGAGCTGGAAGTCCAAGATCAAGGTATATTCTCTGGGTTCCAGGAGGGAGGATCTGTCCAGGACACTCCAGCTTCAGGAGGCTGCTTGCCGTTTTGGCGTTTCCTGATTTATAATGGGAACATCGCCTGATTCTGCCTTCGTCTTCACCACCTCTCGTGCACGACTGATGTGTCCACATTTCCAGTCGCGTGAGGACTTGGACTCTGTGTTAGGCTTCCCCGCTTTAGTTAGTCTCAATTAAACAATCTCGTCTGTAAAGATCCCATTTCCTGGTATATTTGGCTGTCATGTGGAGAGGGTTGGGAAGGTTTCTCTATGGGGGGAGCTCTTGGTGCTTTCCAAGCAGGCTGGCCCTTTGCTGGGCAGGGATGGCCCCTGGGCGCACTTGACACTCCCAGCCCTGTCCACAGGGTGACTGTGGACACTAGTCTTTGTGTTACCATATTGATTCGTAAGTCCCCTGGGAGGTGGCTCCGCCCCACACTTCTCCAGCACTTGCCAGCTGGCAGGTGGGGCCTCAGCTTTCTGTGGATGCCAGTGTCTAAGGGAACCTGAGTCGAGGCATCCTTGTCGCTGGAACCTGAGGCCAAAAGTGATTCCAGAACTAGAAGTGGGTGGGTTCTCAGTGTCCTCCTACCCCCCCACCCCAGCAGTATCTGATATCACACCTTTGTTACTCTGGGATTTCTAAAGAGTTCTCACCCAGTGAGGATGAGACAAGACTCGGGACAGAAGTCTCCCAGTGGAAGGAGCAGCCGACCTTTAGCTGGTGAGCTTGGAAGGTCACACGCAGTTCAGCCTATGCTACCGGGGAGGGACAGGTGGCCTGTTCCCTCGCGTGGTGTCATGTTCCCTGGGTAGCTGGAGGGCCTGACTGCAAGAGCTGCTGTCGCGATGGACAGCACATCCCTTCTCCATCATGGCTGCCTGTAGCAAGGCCCTGGGGCCTCTGTGTCCCTGAGACACCTCTAAGCAAGGCCTGGAGGAGAATTGCTGCACCCTTGGGTTTGCTCAAACCTTGTGTTTTCCTGAATAACTTTATAGTAAGAAAGCAAAATCCTTTGTCTCCCACTCTGGCTGTATAATAAAGCACGGTTTTAACTTAACAAAACGAAGCCGTCTTGGTGAGACGTGTGCTGGACCTGTCTTGTGCTGGACCTGCCTTGTGCTTCCCTGGCTGCACCGTGAGTTCCTGGAAGGAATGTGAGTTCCTGGGAATGTGACCCGCTGTCACCCATCAGTTCCCCGGGAGCTGTTGTGTTCTGAGGTGGCGCCTGACCCGTTCAGAAGCCTGAACGACACTGTGTAGCTCTCTCAGAAATGAGCCCTGGAAGTAACTGATTTTGCGTTTCCAGCACACGATCTCTTCTAGTCACCTCCTTCAGCCTGTGCGAGGGGAAAGCCTGGATGGAGACCCTTGGGCTGCAGGGTCTCCCCTCAGTGCAGCTGGCAGACAAGGCGCCCCCACCCCACTGTGTCCGAGGTGTCAGCAGTCCCTGGGGAAATTAGGTCATGTACTACAGAGCGGAAGCACTACTTGCTGGTTCTGTGCATGGGTTGAAACAGCTTCAAACTGAAAAAGAACTTCATCCGTGCTGAAATGCAGACTTTTCTTTTAAAATGTCATCATCCTCTAGGTAGCATGTTTTTATAGAGCGTTTACATCGTATTATATATTATAAGTAAATGTAGAGCTGATTTTTAAAGTGCGTGGGAGGAATGTGTAGCGTAGGTGCAAATTTTCCTCCATTTCATACAGGAGATGAGGGCATCCTCAGAATGTGGTGTCTGATGGAGTCCTGGTACCAAGGGAAGGTAGCACTTCGCTGGTAATTCTCTGTGTAGTCTGGACCAGCTGTGATATCTGATAGCAAAACTGTGAACAGCCAGGTCCTGGGGGGCCCTGTAGCTGTTGAGCTGAACACTGTTGAGTAGGCAGGGGGCCGAGGGCCTGTTGCTGTAAACCCTCAAGCACTAGAAGTCCCTTGTGGGATTTCCTGCTCCGAAGCTGTAAGTGGTTATTCACAAGCACAGGTGAGGGGTATAGGGGTGGTGTTGAGTCCAGGCTGAGAGCGAGGGCCAGAAATCAAGACTTCAGTCTGATTTTCTGCTTCTACTTACTGAATGTCCTTGTCCAAGCAACAGACAGACTTCATTCTGTAGCTGTCTATGCCCCGGGGTTCCCAAGATTTGCTGAGACTACCCGGTGGGGAAGATCTTGGACTTTGCCCTGTGCTCGGTGGGTGCGCTGGTGTCCTCCTGCTGATCAGGTGTCTCTCCCTTCCCTGCAGAAGTGCATCCGCTTCAACCCAGACGCCACAGTGTGGGTGGCCAAGCAGCGGATCCTGTGCACACTGAACCAGGGTCTGAAGGATGTTCTGAACTATGGGCTCTTCCAGCCGGCCAGCAATGGGCGTGACGGCAAGTTCCTGGATGAAGAGCGGCTGCTGCGTGAATACCCTCAGCCCGTGGGGCTGGGCGTCCCATCCCTGGAGGTACCAGCTATTGGCAGGGGCTGGAGGGTGGCTCTTTGACCAGACTCTTGATGTGGCTTGGATTGGGAGTGATGCCTCAAAATAAAAATACTAGTTTATGATCATGAGTCTCCCCCGATTTTGCTGTGAATTAGGTGGTTGTGTAATTTTAAAAGTTTGTTTTCTTGCTGTAGATTTTAACAAATCTACTGGGGACAAGTCTTGGTAGGAGCAAACCAAGGACCCTTGAGTCCCAGGGATGGAGGGTGGGCTTGCTCAGCGGCAGCCTGAGGGCTTTGCTTCCTCTTTCTCCCTCCTGATACCAGATACTCCACCATATCTCGCCCAGCCTTGTTGCTCTGGTTGTGCGGACACCAGCCAGGTGCTCGTAGTTCACTCAGTTCTGACCCTGCACCCTGAGGTTAGGGCAAGATGCCCCCATTATAGCTCGACAGCCATGAGCCCTGGGTCTGTAGGTTACCCATGCTTCTCTCAGACATGGCCCTGAGTTCTACAAGCCCGTCTTCAGGTGTGCTAGCATGCTGGGGTGCATCGCAGAGCTGACTGGCTTCCTGGGAAGAATGCAGATGGACAGCAGAAGGAGAGGTGCCCCGGCAGAATCTAAAGGGTCGCCGGCTCCGAGCTGCTGTCCTGGGGAGCTGAGGTGCCCACACTAGCAGCATGTTTTTGCCAACTCAAGAGCTCCAGCTGTCGGGAATTTTCCTGGTAGGAAAGACTGATTAGATCCTTGGCTGTTGGTGATCCAGTCCCTCACCCCCAGAAATCTTGCCCCCAGTAACCACAGCTTGGTCCTGCTGGCCACAGCCCACCCTGGAGCTGGCGGGCTCAGGAGTCCGCTCCTTGGCGTACCGAGGAGACTCTCATCCCTCCAGGGCTCCCCGGCTTCAGGGGCTCTAGCCAGAAGACCAAGCACTTCTCCTGTGTCACGCTCCATGAGCCAGTCTCTGTGCCATTGGGAGGAGGGGACACTGGCCACCCAGCTGTCATCAGAGGGACGCTCTCCCTCCAGCAGCTGACCCAGGAGTGACCAGGGCCAGTGAGCTGCCACGCCTCCCCTTTCCCCAGGTGTCCCAGTTGATCGGCCCCGTGAAGTAGCCCCTGTGTACTTCCACGGAGGGCACCTGCCTTCGGCCCCGGGTTTGCTGTATGGGTGTTTATATCGTGTTTCCCATCGTGCAGGTGTGGTGCAGCTGCGGAGCTAGCTGTAAAGGCGGTGTCTCTGGGGTGGTAGAGAACCACACCTGTTCTTAAACAGTTATTCATTCCTCTGCCAGAGGAAGCAAGTATGGAATTGGAGCCGGTGCCCAAAAGGGTTAAGTGGTTCTGCTGATCTCTACACAGTACTCTGAGGTCTGAGATGACAGTAAAATGACAGTCTTGGATATTTTCCAAGACTCCTTTGGGACTCGGAGGCTGAGGCCACTTGGGTCCAATTGACGTGGAACATGTGTCAGAAGACCCTAAAGGGAAGGGAAGGCGGAAGCCTTCTGGAAGCTGAGTGTTTCGGAGTAGATCATCAGGTGTTCTGACCTCAGTTTTCCAATCTCTAAAATGGGCATTCACTGGAAATATCTATCTATGGAATTTACATGACTTAGCTGTCCTGATGGAATCTAGAGGCAGGGGCTGGAAGCCCTGTAGGAATCTGGAGCCTCCCAGCTACATTGTTTGAATGCCGGAGTTCAAAATGTGTGTTCAGATCCAGCCCCTTTACTGGCAGCTCTGGGCAGCCTGGGCCCCTGGGGAGCTTTTTTATTTCATGACCAGTATATCTTGGTCTGCAGTGAAGAGGCGTTTTGTCCGTGGCTGAGTTGCTTTTTTTGTGGGATGGGCTGCGGCGCGGGATCAGGCTTCGCTCCAGACTGACCCAACTCACACCTTGCTTTGTTCTGTGTGTGGCTCTGCTCTGCCTTCCTCTGTGCACTCTGCGGGTGTGCCGTTCTCCAGGGAGATGGGGAGAGACGGGTGAGGTGGCCCACGTGCACCACCAGATCTGTGCCAGGAAGCCCACATCCCACACTTGCACCATCCAGGAGGTGGGGTTGGTGTGCTCTTGGTACAGATAGGGAAACTGAGGCAGAGAAGGGCATGTCTTGTCCAAAGTTCTGAGTGGATAACGAGCATAGAGACGGGATTTCCTATTCAGAGCTCGGTGGCCCCACATTCTCAGGATCCCCCCAAACCTCTACAGTGTCTGCGGCACCTTCGGTGGCAGAAGGACCCGGGGTCCCGGGGGCGGGAGGTGCCCAGGGACACACTGTTGGGGGTGCTGCAAAGCAGACAGTGGTCACTGCATCCAAGTAAGCAGTGGGCCCTTTGACTCTGGAGCGTGGTTTCCAAGGCAGAGGGGTGGTGCTATTCTGAGGAGTGGGAAGGGGCCGGGAATCCTAGGCAGAGGGCTGGGGGGTGGAGCCTTTCTAGCAGGTCCTGGAGTTGGAGGCCAAGTGCCCACCTGCCGGAGGTGCTGTGCCAGGGTGGGTGGGCCCCCTCGCTAGCGGGGAGAGCCGGTTCCCAGGGTGCCACGTGCTCTGCGGTGCCATGCTAGTGGTCTATCCAGTACCCGGCTTTACTGCTGACACTCCTTCTTCAGTGATGTAGTTCGGGGAAAGGCCCTGCCGAGTACTTACCTGTGTGCCTTTGCTTTTCTGTTTCTGCGCCAGTTTCGCTACAAGAAGCGGGTGTATAAACAGTCCAATGTGGACGAGAAGCAGCTGGCCAAGCTCCACACGAAGGTAGGCGGAGAACCACCGGGGTCATATTTTTGCCTGTTTCCTCCTATGGTAGCATCTTTGGAGTCTCTTCTCTCTGCATACTCAGGTCGGTGTGGACAGGTTTGGTGTATAGGTGGATGGGCCTCGTGACACACCCAGGCTGCCAGAGGACCAGCCATCTAGGAGGTAACAGAGCTACTGGGGTCTGGGGCCAGAGTTACAAACCCCTTTGGGTGCTCCAGAGAGGTCCAAAAACAGTGTCTCTGAAAAAGGTGGGCTTTGAGGGTGGAGTGCTGAAGGGAAAGGGGTGTGTACTGAGTACAGGATGGTTTCCCATAGTTGTAACATTAGAACAAACCTTGTTGAGGTCTGTTAACATGAATGACACTGGGAAAATGTACGGCTGAGTGGTAGATGAAGAGGGCTGTGTTCCCTTGAGGGCTCAGTCCCCAGCTGAACGCACTGTGGGTTGCTGTGCCCAGCCAGGGTGCTACCCAGGTGGGCAGATAGGGTGCTGGTATCATGGACAGCCGCCTCCTTGCCAGGGATGCTGTGTGAGTCAGAGAGGCTGGCTGTTGATGGTACTGGGGTCTGAACCCTGAACTACGTTGCCAGCTTTTTAACTTTATTTTGAGACAGGCTGAGCTTGTAATCCTTCTGCCTCAGCCTCCTAGAGTCCTGAGATGCAGGCATCCACATCTAGGCCTGACACAAGGGTTCTTCCTGTGTTCAGGAGAGTCTGGTATGTCGTTAGCATTTTTTTGTTTTTTGTCACTAGCATTTATTTTTATTTTTATTTTTTTTGAGACAGGGTCTTGCTTTGTAATTCAGGCTGGCTCTCAGCTCACTATGTAGCCTAGGCAAGCCTCGAACTCAGCAATCCTCCTGTCTCTGCCTCCCGAGTGCTGGGATTACAGGCGTGCCACCATGCCCGGCACTGTGGTATGTGGTATTGATTGCTGGTGGGCATGAGTCTCCACGCCCAGCATTGTATGTGGTTACCGGGGATCAAACTCAGAATCTTGTGCTTGCAAGGCAGGCGCCGGAACCACTGAGCTAACCCTCCAGCCCTGTCATTAGCATTTTTGTTGTGACTGTGCTTCTTCCCAGCTCCCTACCCTGTCAAGTCCTCATACTCCTCGGTGCCCTGACTTCTCCCTGACACAAGACGCTTCAGGCTCTTCTGTGTCCCCTGCCTCATCCTTGGAATCCTAATATGTCAGTGCTTCTGAGGTCTTTTAAATTATCCTTCGATGTGTGGGTAAAATTGAGTTTGTGAAATTAAAGAATATCATTAAATAGCAGCAAGGGTTTTAAATAAATGGCACCCTGGTTTGCTGTGTCTTGGGGTATTTGGGTCCTGAAATCTTCTGAAAGCATTGAGGTGGAAATACAGCCCATAGTAGGTTGGACAGGTTCTGTGCTGGAAACTGCTGTCATTCCCATCTGTGTTTCTAGAGAGGTGCAGAAAGCACAAGAACTCAGCCTGTGAGAAGCACTGGCTTCGTCAGAGGGCCGGTGGCCTCTTCGTGGTTGGGATCCAGCTGCTGGGATCATCACTTGTAGTCTGGGGCAGCCACAGAAAGGGGCTAAGCAGAGCCAATGCCAGCCCCAGTTGCTCTGCAGCATGGCTGCCTCTTTTGAGATCAGATCCTCAGCCTCGTTCCCAGGGATAGAACCCGGGTGGGTCCTGAGAGCCACACATTTTTATTGCAGTCCCAGTGAGCCATCCTCTCAACAGCAGTGGGGCATTCTGTGGCTCCCAGCAAGGTGTAATCTGTTCCTGTTGCTATAACAAAACCTCAGACACGTTACAAACGAGACATCTGGTTCTCACAGCTCTGGAGAGTGGCATGTGCAAAGTCGGGGTGTGGCGGATTTGGCATCTGGAAGGCACTCTTCATGGCTTACAGGTGGCACCTTCTCCTTGAGCTCATGGGGTGGAAGAACTCTCTGGAGTCTTTTTTATAAGGCCTGAATCCCATTTTTTGGGTTTCTATCTCATGATCTCTTTGCCTCCCAAACCCCTACTTCCATTAAGAATTTGCTTCATTGTGAAATTTGGAGGAAAACAAACAGTAAGCTATGGCCCAGTAGTGGTCAACAGTGAGGAATTTCTGAAACCCTTTTGCAAGATGGGCCTGTAGCCTGAGCCAAATGCTGATCTCTCACTTGGCCCTGGAGTTGCCAATGCAGAAAGCCGCTGCTGCTCTGCAAACCTGGCCCACAGGGCCCCTGTGTGAATGAGGCCAGCACACCTCAGGGGAGAACTTGCCCTTTGCCTGTGGGAATGGTTCTTTGACTTTTCTGTTCTGTTGCTTTTCTGTCTAGACCAATCTGAAGAAGTTCATGGACCACACTCAGCATCGGTCTGTGGAGAAGATAGTCAAGCTGCTGGACCGAGGCCTGGATCCCAATTTCCATGACTTGGAGACTGGAGGTGGGTCCTTGTCAGAGGGCCTTCCTAGGCCTCAGTACCTGGAGAAATTCATCCTGAGGTTCATTTATACATAAACACTGAGAAACTTACACCATCTCTGCTTTGTCTTGGACCCCGGGAGCATGTTCAGTCCTGTGCCTCCCAGGCCTTCTGGGCCTGTACTGCTCACTACACCCCTCCTGTCTCAGACATGGGAGCCTAGCATACAATAGGAGCATGGTACATGAGTGGTGAGCAAGTGAACAAATGTGTGCCAGTCTCTGGTGCCTGGCAGAGCCCCCATGGTGGGGGAAAATGTGTTGATCAGAACACCATGTCTTGCTTCCTCTCTAAGTTTTTAAGGCATGGAGTCTCGAGTATTCCATGGAAACTTCGTTCATGCCATGGTGCTTCCACAATGGTGAAATTTCCCAGTCTCTTCACTTTGGCCACTGGCTGGAGGGTTCTTTGGGTCTGGGACAAAGTGGGATGCTTAATAGCATCTCTAGATACTGGTGGCAGCCCCCAGTTGGGACGGCCGAAGTTGTTTCCTGTTGGACTGTGGCCATATCCTCAGGTGGAACACAGCCCAGATGAGCTGGATGGACACTGTGCTGACAGTGGACATCTGCTACCCTTGGCCAGAAGGGGACCGATGGCTACGGGGAGCTGAGGGTGGCCCAGGTGAGCAGCTCCACGGCAGCTCAGGGGTCCACCCAGTGGAGTGGGTTCTTCTGGGCTGAACGGCATTCCTTTCGCACTGGGCTGTGTAAGCCTGCCTCTCCTGTGATGTACTAGGCCTTCTTGGGCTCCTGCATGATTTCAGGTCACACCTCCAAATCACTAAGTACACAAACAATGGAATATCTGTAGTGCTTACTAATCAACTGTGGGAGGCCCAGCTAACCCGTCAACCCCCTGGCTAGGTGCTAGGTATATTCCTATCTATGGATTGTGTGGAGCTATGGTGGCCTCTTTGTTATGGGTCTCTTAAGTTTACTAAGAGCAATGTCAGAGCAGGGACCAACTCCTTTCTGACAACAGCTATGACACCTAAAATGTTAGGAAGCAGAAGTATATGTAGACAGGCTGAGGATCAGAAGGGAGGGTCTGAGCACGGGCAGGCCCCAAGCCCAGGGTGGACATCAGGATGGGGGGACCTGAGGTGTCCATGCAGAGAGTGGCAGCACACACTTGGCTCCCATCCTGTCCCTACCATGCTTTTCCTGCCACACTAACATGAAGGCTTTACTCCTATGTCGGCCTTGGGCCTAGGCGCACTCTACAAGGGCAGGGCCCATTATGTCTCTGTACACTTAGGCTGGAGAAGTTCTTGAGTATGAACTTGGGTCTTCAGCTGATTGTCAGCCAGGCCTGGATTCCTGTTGACAAGAGCACCATCTTAGATATATTCTCTAGTTGCTGACATGAAATAACCTGACCCCCAAAGTTAAAGGGGAAAAGATTTTATTTAACTCACAGTTTTGTAGAAATTTTAGTTCATAATTGGCTGGTACCAAGGCAGGGTGGCAGAGGGGTAAGAGCTCATGGTGGCACAAGACACCAAAAGCAACAAGAGACCCTGACAACATCTTCCTGCCCCTTTTATCTCATTCAGACCATCAGGACTAGAGTGGTGACAAACCAATCACTCGTATGCCCTTAGTCTCAGCATTACACAGTCCAGATTCAGCTACCTCTGAAAAAGAAAGTCTCACCTCATCCTGCATGAGGCTTTGGGGGACATCTGGACACGACCATAATAGCCCCAATCTGGTTTCTTTCCTGGGGGTGAGCTGTGGGCCTTCAGCTCCCACTACTTGGAGAAGGCCTCTGTCTTAGCTGTTTCCAGATGACTCCTTGGAATCTGAGCAGTGTGGGCCACCTCTTTCCTTTGCCTGGTCAGCAGTACAGGAGGTCAGGGCTCCTCTCTGGGACCCTGCTTTTCCCTACATGCCCTCCTCTTCCCAGCTCCACCCTAGCACAAGCCAGTTTCCCCACTCTTCTTCCCTGGTGATGGGATTGCCGTGTTTTAAGAGTTTAGAAATGATTGGCATTCCAGAGCAGACCCTAACATTGCTTTGGAAAACACAGTGACATAGACCTGAACTGTTGAAATAGGCACATGATACTTTCTTGTAGTGCTGCCTGGAAGTAAATCTGTAGTAAATAGGATACTGAACTTAAGCCCTAGGTTGCTGTGGCCAGGTACAGAGCAGTGTAATCAAGGAACAAGTCTTTCTCCACCCTTTTTGCATGAAACAGCCACACTTGGGACTGTGAGCAGAGGAGGGAGCTGTGGTCACGTGTATTTTCCCAGACACTATCGCCCTCCACAGTCATGATTCCAACTCCTGGGATTCAGCCACTTGGGAATTGGAAAAATTCAGCAAAAGACATCATGTCTGTCTTGAACATATAAGAGATACAGTAGGACAACAGATAACATTCACATTGTATGTTGTTTACATAGCATTCACCTTGTATCCGGTATCATAAGAAAATATATGGGAGGAGGTACCTTGTTTATGTGCAGACAGCCCACTGTTTTGTACAATGGATGTGAACAGCAGTGGTTTTTGTCTTCCTGTCTTGCAGCAGGTACCCAAGGGCAGCTCTATTCTTGTGACTATAGTCTGGTTTGGTTGACAGGTGAGTAAAAGCAAGCCCAGGGAAGAAACAGAGTCACTTTTTTAGTGGCATCTCTGCTAAGTGGCTCCTGATGGAGTTTATAATCAAGGACAAATATCCCAGAGGCTCCAGCAAAGACCACAACTAGTAGGAGCAGGGACCGAGACAGGGGCTCACCCGAGCTGGGGCTGCAGAGCTGCCCTTTTCTATGGTGCTTTCTTCTGCCCACTCCCAGAAATTAGCAGTGATCCAACAGTGTGGTTTAGGGGCTTGTTTTGTTCTGGGTTTATTTATTTATTTTTTGTCTTGATAGAAATCGTTATTTCCAGTTTAAAGCTAAAAACACTACATCAGCCCTCACATTGTGACTGCCAACTGGTTATTTCTCTAAATCAATTTTCTCCTTGTGGTAGTTAATATTCCTCAGCAAGGTAGAACTTTCCGCCCCCCTCCACCACCGTTCACTGCTGGTTCTTTGAAATTGGTAGACTTTATTTCTTCGAAGAGTTCTGCTTCTCAGGAACCTGAGCACGAAGCAGAGAGTTCCACGTGAACCAATGCCTTTGGCTTTTCTCTTCCCTGATGTCTTGCTTTAGCATCGGGCATTTGTTATCACTGATGAGCCAGCATGATACATGGCCCCCCCTGCTTCAGTGAGCATGCTCACTCACCTCTAGCCCTTACATGAGGAAGCTCATGTTTCCAGTCGAGTGCTCAGACCACTGAGCCAGCTGGTATAAAAGGTTTGTCTCCACCTCTTCAAGGGACCATCAGATTCTCGAGTCTTCCAATCACAATAATCGCAACCCAGAGCTGTAACGCTAAACTATAACACTTGGCTGTGCATCGAGCTGTGCTGCTTTGCCACAACATGGCAACCATTCATGTCATTACTATCCCCTAGCTTTGCTTCTTCCAGAAGTCGGAGTTGGAATCCCATGATAGAAAGCCACTTCAGACTGTCTGAATTTTCATAGTTCTGTCATTCACTTCTTTAGCACTAGATAGCCTCCCAAGGTCTGGGCGCCCTGCAGCTGACTGATGCTTTCACCTAAAGAGGGCATCTGGGTTGCTTCATGTTTTAGTGATTATGGATAAAGCTGCACTGCAGACATTTTTGAGCAGGTTTTTTTTTATCAGGACATAATTGACAGCAATGAAACATTGTGGAGGTTTTAAGATGAAATTAAATATTTGGAGGCTGGTGAAAGGGAAGAAAGTTAAGGTAGAAAGTTCTGAAGTGTCCAGCAGCAACTCTGGGGCAGCACCTCTGTCTTTCCCAACACCCTCTTACCCCGCTGTGATGCTGCCAGCATCTTTGGGCTTCCCACTCAGTTTGCTAATGCCAGAGAAGAGCTGGTCATGGGGCAGGGAAATGGGACCAAGGGCACTGAGAAAACAGTGGTAGTAAGTGCAGGGCAGCTGTCTTGAGAGCACACAGAAATGTGGGCAACTCTAAAACCTTACCCACAGCACCCAGGCTCCACACAGACATCACATCTGGTACTGGCTTAGCTCAGAGCCCAGAACCAGGTGGTATCAGGGTCGCTCACCTGCACTTGGCTTTGTGAAGAATGGAATATCAAGAACCTGTGTGTCCTTGCACTTATAACACACAGCCCTGTGACATAGGAGGGGACAATACTCCTGGCCATGCGGGGCTGCAGGGGTGCAAGACTATGCCCCTGGGCCGCAGAAGCTGCCTCAGCACCTGGACCCAGAGACCCCAGGAAGCCCAGTCAGCCCTATGAAGACCAGGTTCAGAACCACCCTGAGCTCCTGGCTCCTTAGCTCCAGAATCAGACAATTAACTGTCCCCGTAGTCCAGAACTGAGGAGCAGCGGATGACATTAAGGGTATAAGCACGGGTCATCCTTGCAGGGTTTCCAGAAGGTCCCTGTCATCATTAGCTACAGAAACTCAGTGGAGTTTTGGTTGCAGAGGGAAGAGACAGGAGTCAGTTTGGTGAGCTGCCTCTCAGCCATGAGCAAGGAGTTGTACCTCGTAGGATTCCTGGGGCCACCCTGGCTTTTTAGCATTGAAACACCCATGACTCCTGGAACTGGTCAGTCCCAGGGAAAAGAGCACTATTGTCCATGCAGAGAGGATAAAGTGACTTAATACGTACAGCCGCACCTAAAGGACAGGTGGCCCTGCCACCATGGCATGCCTGGGGCTGGACAAGCCTCTCTCCCCTAATCTCCTTGCATCTGGTGAAGCCGGTATCCTGTGGGCACCTTGTCCTGAGAGAGGCTTGAAGCTCTGGTGTGTGGTGGCCCCTCGGTGGTCTGAATGCTGGTTCTTTCAAATCCCTGCACTGAAACATATGCGGGTGGTGGTGGTGGTGGCAGAGGGGCCTCCAAGAGGAGACAGGGTCGCAGGGGCAGGGTCTGTGTGGATGCAGCCAGGGCCCTTCTGCCAGAGAGCTCAGAGAGCTACGTGCCCCTTGCACCAAGTGAGCCTGTGGGAAGAAGCTCCTGTCTTTGAACCAGGAAGCAGGGCCTCCCCAGAGATGGAGTCTGCTGGTTCTCCAGAGCTGCAGCAGTGCACATCTGCCGTGTGGGAGCCTCCCAGCCTCTGGGTCTCGTTACAGGGTCCAAGCTGAGGGAGCTGCCAAGATACCAGCAAGGTAGGAGACCTAACCTGGGCTCTCAGCTGTAGGTCCGAGCTTTCCCCCTGGGTCTGCCTTCTACCCTGGCCCTGGATGGATGCAAGGGCAGCTCTGGTCTGGGACAGGCAGACAGGACCAGCGGGGAGGAAGAGTACACTCACATGTCCTTTTTTTTTTTTTTTTTTTTTTGAGACAGGTCTTGCTTTGTAGTTCAGGCTGGCTCTGAGCTCATTATGTAGCCCAGGCAAGCTTCGAACTCAGCAATCCTCCTGTCTCTGCCTCCCGAGTGCTGGGATGACAGGCGTGAGTCACCATGCCTGGCACTGTGGTATGCGGTACTGATTGCTGGTGGGTGTGCGTCACCATGCCCAGCATTGTTGTATGTGGTTACCTGGATCGAACTCAGGACCTTGTGCTTGTGAGGCAGGCGACGGAACCACTGAGCTAAATCTCCAGCCCCTCACATATCCTTTTCTTAAGGCAGGCACTTCCTCCTGCTGGGCTCTGGTAGCCTTCTCATGTCCCCATCTGGTACTGTGGGGTTCCACACTGGATTTGGTGATTTTCTGCACACTGAACAGAAGATTCTGGCTGCAAAGCAGACTTTATTTCCTGGGCACAGAGTCAAAGGCAGCTTCCTTCTTAAAATCAAGAAACGACATATCTATCACCCAGACCTGGCCGTTGTCCCTGAGTTGGGGTCGTACTCGGGCCAGAGGCAGGGGAGGCAGCCCTTTGGGAGTGAGTGGCATCTGAGAAATAATTAAGTCACAGTGGAATGATCTGCCAATTCAAACCAGAGAGCCTGTGTCAGCCCAAGCAGCTCTCTGCTACTGTTGAGATTGTAAACTTCATTAAGTAGCAATGATGAAAACAGAGGAATAAAAGAGTTCTTCCATTGGGGATCTGGGCTCAGCTTCCACTTTGGATGGAACCTGGCGAATCGGACCAAACCCTGGCAAGGAAGTACAAAATGACAATTTGAATGGAATATCATCTAGCATTTTTATTTCGCTGCGTGGCTTCCAGACTTGAGAAGCCCGTCATGTAGCCAAAGAAGGCTTGGCAGTAAAGGTGCTTTAAACATCTGGATGAGAAGAAATTAGAATATTCCTTTATTAGACCAAATTGTCCAGAACAATTGTGTGGTCATTTGTAAGATCCGGTCACTAAATGACTTTTCCAGGCAGCAATGCACCCGTCACCAGTCCGGCTGGGGCTGCTCTGAGGTGAGCTGGTCATCATCCGTGCTGGGGAGGCTGCCGTCTCCGTGGCAGGCTCCTGGGGAGCCCCTTCCAGGTTCCCGCGTGGCCCAATTAGAAGGTTGCATAGATGTTCTGGTTCCGAGTACGCTGAGCCCTCCTGGGCTTGGGAGCAGAAGGGACTTCTTTAACGCGTGCCGTGATGGATGGTCCGGAGACAGCAGTCCCTTGCAGTCCCTTAGTGAGTCACTACCTGTAGTTTTCCAGGAATAATAACACTCTGGAGAATGGAGCGACTCTGGGAAGTGGGATCCTGGGACCCTCGTAAACATCAGCCTGCACACAGGGACAGGTGCACAGATTACCCAGCACAGACAAAGGCAGGCTGGAGAGTGCAGGCAAATAACTCCCACTGCCATGATGGATGTGTGGTTGCATTTGGTTTGTTGGGAACCGACTCCTAATAAACAGAGCCTGGGTTTTAAGTCAGAGCTTGTATACAGCATCCAGTTACGGCAGGGTTGCTCTTACTCATACCTGGCTGCGTTCTGCCAGAAAGCAGGGGTGTCTCCTAGGTATGTGATAAAGACATGATATACTCAGTCTGGGAGACAGGGTTGCAGGAAGTGGGGTGCAGGGAAGTGAGCCCCAGGCCAGGGCCCGTGGAGGGGGTCTTAGGGTTGGACACTGCCAAGTTCAGGCTTACAGAAACTCAAGCCAACGGAGTGGAGAGTTCACTGTGCCCTACTCTCTTTGCCCTGTTAACACCTGGCAACAGTGTGGTGCCCCTGTCATAACAGTTGGCTTACACACAGGTCACTCTTAGTGATATGTGTACATTATGTGGGTTTGAATGGAAGCATCATATTCTGTACCCAGCATTGTGCAGGATATCACTGCTTTAAGCATCCTTTCTGCCCTGCCTGCTTCTCTCTCTGTTCTCCAGCCTCTGCCAACCATTGATCTTATTATCTCTATAATTTACCTTTTCCAGAATGGCACAGAGTTGGAATCACACACACAGAGCCTTTTAACACTGGTTTCTTTCATTTAGTAATATGCATTTATGTTTCCTCCATATCTTTTCATGGCTTGATAGCTCATTTTCAGGACTGAGTAATACTTCATAACCTGCATGTATCACAGTTTGTTCGCCTGCAGCAGGACAGTGGAGGTGTACGCAGTTTGGGGGAATTGTGAATAAAGCTGCCATAAATGGGAACATCCAGATGCTACACAGACATAATGTTTTAGACTCATTTGGGGAAGCGCACGATTGCTGGTGTGTGTGGCGACAGTGTGTTTTGCTGCCCTGGTGTCTGCAGTGGGAACGCCTGTCAGCCACACCTCACCTTACTCGGCAGGGCATGGTGGGGGCACACGGAGGACCAGGAGCACACACAGAAAGACGGGTAATGGCAGATAGTGATGCCTCCCACACTGCCAGGTGCAGATGGTACTAGGGTTATCTCCATGGGATCCCCCAACCGGTTCCCCAGACAGAAGGACCTCACCCTTCTGTATTCTGACTCCTGCCCCTCCGGTGTCACCCTGAGTTGCGGCAGTGTGAGAAGCATTGTGTTCATCAGGCGGAGAGCCCAGGGCACTGATGTCCATTTTTGTTCCCGACTGCCCTTTTGACCTGAGCAGCTGCCTGTCAGCATCGTAACCTCGAAAGCAGGGCGGGCCCCTGCCTGTCCGTAGAGCCCAAGTCGATCACCCCTCCTATAAGGGAGGGGTGCAGTCAGTGACACGGGCACTGCTTTGAGTTGTGCGTGACCCTGTGTGTCACTGTCACCGTGACAGGGGTGACCGAGCCACCCTGTGTGGCGGTTGGGGGTCTGTGGGTGGGGGGGGCGCTCATAGCCCGCGGGTCCATTTTTAAGTTCAGTTTTCAGTCTTTGAATGTGGTTCAGTAAGCTAGGCCTTCCCGGCCTCTCTGAGTGCTGTCGCTAACGTGCGTGTGTTTGGGACCCTCAGAGACGCCCCTGACCCTGGCCGCCCAGCTGGACAACTCCATGGAGGTCATCAAAGTGCTCCGAAATGGTGGGGCTCACCTGGACTTCCGCGCCAAGGACGGGATGACCGCCCTGCACAAAGCTGCCCGGACCAGGAACCAGACCGCCCTGAAGGTGTGTCCAAGCCTGTCCTGTGTCCGAGACACTGCCCTGCTTGGCCCCTGCAGTGGGGATCGGGAATGCTGTCCTCTCTGGAACTCCGACGGGTTTTCTTCCCTCTCTCCGGGAGATCGCTGCTTGTAGAATTTAGTTTACTAAGCCACCTTCCCCCCGGAGCGAGCTCCAGGCCCAGCAGAGGGCGCTGCACTCACCTTGCTGCCCCGCAAAGTCGCTTCCTGCAGCGTAGTCCTCCCTTGGTGGTCTGTTCCTCCTCCGGCCCGGCTGTGTTTGAGAATCCCACAGAGAGAACAGCGGCCCCCAGGCCCACTCTCCAAGCCCTGGGCAGGGAGGGCAGGGCCGCTGCTGCAGGCTCACCGCGGCCTGGGGCTTCTCCCCCAGCTCTCCGAGGCCTCAGCCCCCTCTGTGCCCTTCCCGGCGTCTGCAGACATCACGGCCGCTCCTGTGCGCTGGGTTAGACTGCTGCTTCTCTCCCCTCCGGCACCGCCTGCCCTTGGTCACTGTCCTGCTGCCGGCCAGGGCCTGGGGCAGCTGGCGTGGGTAGGTTACAACCGCAGCCTCGCGCCTGTTTCATGTCCCACACAAGCTGGTCCTGCAGGCCTGAGCAGCGCTGCCTGCTCCTTCAGATCTACTCATGTCATTGTCCTCATTTAGGACCCGTTTAATTCTGAGTTTGGGGAAAAGCTGTGGGAGCCCAAGGCCACCCTAGCCTGCAGGAAATGGGGTACAGGCTGCTTTGATCACAAAAGCCACTATGAGACCAGTGACCATGATTTTGGATTTTCCCCAGACCCTGTTAGAGCTTGGCGCCTCCCCGGATTACAAGGACAGCTACGGGCTCACGCCACTGTACCACACAGCCATTGTGGGGGGCGACCCCTACTGCTGTGAGCTGCTGCTACACGAGCACGCCACCGTGTGCTGCAAGGACGAGAACGGCTGGCATGAGATCCACCAGGTGCGTCCGCACCTCCCTGTAGCACCTGTGCACCGCCCCCTCCCCACCGGGGGCCTCAGGCATGCGTGGTAACCACAGGCCGGTTCCGCCTTCAGTCATTTTGTTCGACCATCCAGAGTTCTAAACCGTTTGGGTCATGGTCAGTATTCTCACAGAGACTAGAAACAGATACTTCTGGCTTCTCTGGAGCTGTGGGAAGAGGAGGCGAGCCTGCTGCCTTTCTGCACTTGGGGCAAGTGTCCCCTTTGGTGAGCCATGAATTCTCCAGGTCCCACCACCCTGCAGACCCTGACGAGGACGCCCCAGGGGTCCTCTGTGCACAGGTGGCCAGGCACAGGCCATTTTCCGTGCACAAATCTTGTGCAGTTCAGACCCACTGTACTGTATGGGATTCAGGGTGTCAGCTGTGGGCTGCAAGGGGAGAAGCCACCTAGTGGCCCAGTAAGAAGTGTTTCGTGGCCAGGAGCAGGTGTGGGCAGGATCGAGCTCAGTGGCCCACAGGTAGGCAGGTCTACCGTGGGAGCTGAAAGGCCTGGATAGGATTGCGCCTTACAGCGGAGAAGGCTGAGCTGAGGAGGAGGGAGCCAGCCCAGTAGGCACCTTGTCACCGTCCCACGGGGACAGAGGCCCCACTGGCACCCACCTGGAGTCATAGCTTCTGGTTAGAGTGGCAGCGGGCCCTGGAGGGCAGAGACCGATGCCCAGAAGCCTAAGGACGTGGGGCTGAGATGGCCAGAGGAGGCTGGGGGTAGAGCTTTGAGCGATTCTTGCTCTTGGCCTTGAAACAGTACCTGTCGTCCTCAGGCTGCCTGCACTTTCATGAGCCTGTCCTGGGGGCAGGGTCGTGTCCTACCCGCTGCAGCCAGGCCTGGGGGCTGAGTTCCACTCAGTAGGTTAGGGGCCTCCTCCACTTCCCAGCTGGACTTCTGCTACCGTTTTGGTGCTTTTTTCTAGAAGAAGGAAGAAGCACTTTCCCCTGTGATGGATAATTTTACATGACAACTCCACAGGTACAGATATTTGACCCAGTGGGATTCTAATGAGACTGTTCTCTATAAGACAGGGTTCAAATGACATCACCCAGCTTTAGGGCGGGCACATGACCTACTCTGATGGGGGTGGGCCTTGTTTTATCAGTTGAAAGTCAGAAGAGCCAGGACTGGGGTCCTGAGGAGGAAGCAGTTCTTACCAGCTGATGCCTTCAGATCTGAGCTGTAGCAGTGACTCTTCCCTGGGGCTTCTGCTGCCCTGCGGGTTCCAGATTTGTATTCCCTCTAGTTGCATGAACCAATTATTTTAAATAGCTTTAAAATTTAAATTTAAAATTCTGCTTGATCCCTCCTACCTGTATTTCAGGCTCATCTACTTCCTCTGGGGACTGGTCTTGGGGCCCCCTTTGATACATAAATCCTCTGAATGCCTGGAACCTACCCACATCTGTCCTGCTCTGAGCCCTAAGGTTCTGAGGTGTCCTGCTTGGAAGGGGCAGTGGTGGGATATCAGTGCAACCGTGAGCCTTTTTTGTTCTTTTCCTTTTTTTGGACTGGGAATTGAACTCAGGACTTTGTGCTTGCAAGGCAGGCGTGCCACCGCGGAGCCACATCCCCGGTGTTGTGTCATGTCATGTCCCTTCACCTCTCTCCTCTGTCCTGTCTCCTCTCTCCCCTCCCCTCTCCTCTTCTCATTCTTGTTTATTGCATTACTGGGCAATAAACCCCACAGGTTGGGCTTGAACTTGGAATCGTCCTGACTCAGCCACCCCATGTTCAAGGATTATAGGTAGGGCTGCCATGCCCAGATCAGCGATACTGTCCCCTCACTGTCCTACCTGGTTTTCCTGTAGGACCCCAAGAGCGAGTGCAGGTTAGTGTAGATGGTGCCCAAGGAGGGCCGGAGACAAGGCAGGGAGTGTCTATCTCTGGGCCACGTGACGTGTCATGAGTGCCCGTGTCCTCTCGCTGCTCTGGGCCATTGCTGGGCAGTGGCAGGAAGTTTGCATTGCGGAGACAGTGCCCAGGAAGATGTCCTTGCTCCTCAGTACTCAGCTTGGGCAGAGGCAGCTTCATGGGCAAGTCAGAAGCACTCCTCAGGGGGCACTGCTTTCCCATGTGCTGGGCACCTCTTCCTGAGACTGTGTCTTCAGACACACGTTTTCTTACTGTTGAGACATTCAGTTGTGGTGAGGGCAGTGCCCACCATGGGAGATGGCTTGTGACTCACTGGCTCCTGGAGGAGGGGCACCATGTGTGCAAGTCTTCACTGGCATCTCTCCTGAGCCCCAGCTCCTGCCTGGAGGAGGTCGTGAGGCCAGGATGGTGGGCGTGGGGGAACCTGGTGGTGGGGACTGTGGGTGCAGGTTCTGCCCAGGGGGTTTGCGTATGCAAGGCCAGCCTTCCACTTTCTTAAACTCAGTTGGCCCTGATGGGGCTGAGGGTGGGTCAGTCTCGAACATCGAAAAGAAAGAACATCAGGAAAGAAAGAAGTAAATCAGCCCTTCCTCCTTTCCCTAGGCCTGTGCGTCTACCCTCAAGACCGTCTCCCCTCCTCCAACCTACCCTCCTGCCCCTTCTTTAGTTATGCCGGCTTTTGTTCTCCACCAGTGACATCACACACACAGGTCGTTTTCTTCATCTAGAGCATATGACAGTGGCTTCTGCACCCAGACATGAGGACCCTCATGTCACTCTATTATTTCTGGTCCCCACAAGTGCAGAGTGTCATCTCTGAGGTCCTGAGCTTGGATCCAAAGTGTATCTGCCCTCATGTCGCCCACACACCTGGGCCTCTCACTCAGCGCTTTGGCCCAAAGCCAGCTCCCTGGGTCCTACTTTCTGGGTTCTCGGCTCACTTGTGCTGCAGGTGTGGCCTGCCCTCTGCTGGTTGGTTGCTTTTCAGATCCATCTGGGAAACCGATCCCCCCCCACCCCCGCCCCGCTGGTTCTTTAGACTACCACAGACCTCTGTGTCTCTATTTCCCCATCTTTTCCTTTCAAGAGGACATGGTCCTACTGGATTCAGACCCACCCTGATGGCCTCATTTTACATTACACTTTTTTTTCAGTTTTGGGAATTCAATCCGGGAGCTACCACAAAACTACATCCCTGATCCCTCATTTTACTTTGATAAAGGACCTTGCTAAGATGCCCTGGCTGGCCTCAAACTTGTGATCTTCCTGCCTCAGCCTCCTGAGTGGCTGGTATTACAGGCATGTGCCACCAGGCCCTGTCCTGAATCACTTTTTAAAAGGCTCCTCTTTCCAGATACTGCAGTCACAGCCTGAGCCTAGGACTTAAGCATAAATGTCAAGGAGACACAGTTTAGCCCATAATGTTGATCAGGACAGAACCACCCACTTGCTGGTTTGTGCTGCAGTCTATGCACTAGCTTAACTTCCCTGCTCTGCATATCTTAGTGCCCACCTGCCATTGAGCAGAACAAGCCTGGGGTGCAGGGCTGTGGAGCAGCTGGTGGTTTCAGCCACCCTCAGTTATTTCTCTGCCAATAGCATCCATTTCCTTATGCATCAGGCCTGATATGTTGTAACCTGTGTCCTGTTGGCTTATGATATGCACAGGTTCTAAATAAAGCCTACACTACAGGAGAGATGCCTATGTGTTTGGACTTAGTTTGCTGTGAGCAAGGTGGAAGCAGGGAGGTCTTGTCCACGAAAGTGTTTTCTGTCCCCTGTGGTGCAGTGTGGTGAACTCTGCTGCTCTGCTTGCCTGTGTGGAACATTGCACAACCTCCTGTTGTAATTTTTAGGTGTGGAGATTTATCCCACAGGCCAGCAGGTGGCAGTAAAGTGCTTAAAGGAAGGAGTGCCCTGTTTTCTAATTTATACCACATCTCTGGTTAGCAAGTGGTGAGTGGGCTGCTAGCCAGAGCTGTGGTGAACCCGGAACCTCTGGGGAGCATCTCCAGACACAGGCACCCCCACCCCCAGATCCTAGGCGGTAGGTAGATGTGGGTGGAGCCTTCACACATACATTATTCACAAAGCACCCCGGAAAACGGAAGGATGCAGGCGTGGAAGGCAGCTTACATTTTGACGCTCTGTGTCCTCTACTCTCTGTCTGTCTTTGTCCCTCCATCCGTCCGTCTGTCCGTCCGTCTCCACTGACCAGAAACTGCCTTTCTTGCTTCAGAGAGGATGCATGACTTGCTTTAACTTTTTGATAGCTTTCTATATTTGTGTCAAGTAACTATTGCGTTCTTTCTTCAACTGCAAATGACTGTTCCCACTTGAAAGTTTTGAGATGATCTGTAAGGGAGGCTCAGAGAGCGCCGTGCCCTTCCCTTGGAGACCATGTCTGAGTTTGCCAGGTGTCCTTGTGGTGTCCCCTATGGCCGAGGCTCCATCTGTGGTCCTCCCTGAACCCTTGCCCTGGGAGTGCACTTGTCTTCCCTGACTCTCCTGCCTGGGCCCTTGTGAGGACTCCAGGGCAGTCACTGTAGACTGTCTTCAGTCCCGGTGTGTCTGCTGTGTCCTTGTGATGGGATCTAGGGCGTGCGCCGAGGCAGGAATGTCCTGGAGCAACTGCTTGGTGCTGCTGCCTGTCAGGTGGTCCCTGCTGGTCACTTGTCTTGTTACTAGAGATGTTTCTGCCGACCGCCTGGTCTGGTGACCCCTTCCTCTATTTTAACAAGTCTTCCAGAGGGATCTTGGAGGCTGTATCTAATCTGTTTCCTCATATCCTTTCTCTTGTCTGTATAAGCGTCAGTGCCTGAATTGATTATGATAGTCACAATAACCAAGTAGAGATTTTCTGATATTATCATTGCTTCTGCATCTATCGGCTTTCTTTTTGTCGTTGTTGTTGTTGTGTATTAGTTGTTTGTTTATAGCAAGTAGACTTGCACCTTTCCCTTTACTCAGTAGGTAGAAGTGTGTTGTTATCCCAGGTTGGGCCAGTGGGAGCACCTCAGGATGCCTCCGTTGTCCTCTGCAAACATCTCCATTCTCACCGAGCTCCCTCACTCCTCGCTGATACAAGGAGCTATTTCATGCTCTGCTTTTTCTTTTCCTGCTCCAGCCCTGGGACTGGCCGCTTCCCCCGGAAACCCTGGATCCCTTCAGTGGGGAAAGATACTTAGAAACTGAGATCGAGTGGCAGGTGTGCTCACTGACGGGGCTGCCGCTGGCTCTGCGCACCCTCGGGAACCAGTTAGTTAGATGTGCATCTCTGTGCATACAGTTGTCCCTGGGTGTTCACAGGGAGTCCCCTCCTGGACCCCATGGGTTCCAGAATCCGTGTTTCTCACATCCCTGACCTAAATTGCATAGTGTCTGCATCTAACCTCCATCTGTCCTCCTTGCCCTGCATACCTTAAGTCAGTTGGAGATGGTGTGAAACACCTAATATAATACAAGTGCCTCGTAGCCAGTTGCTACACTGTATTGCTTAGGAGCTAAGGACAAGAAAAGTCTGTAGAGGTTCAGTGCATTTTTTTTTTCAGATGTTTTCTATCTGTGGTTGGTTGAATCCATGCACACCGGGATGTATAAACTTCTGGTTTTGTTTCTGTTTCTATCAAGAACCGTGGGTTCCTCTGCCACATCCCAACCCAGGGCTACGGGATGTGTTCCCATATCCCTCCGAGCTGTCTTTGTTCTCTGTCTTCCAGCCCTCATGCTCCTGCATTTATGCCACCTCCCAGCGCGGTTCTAGAAGTTTTGTTTTGTGACTGTGACTATGATAGGTTATTTTTTTTCTCAGCACTTTCCCCTGCATATCCTGGTTTTATTTCTTGCAGAATAGCAAGCATGCAGAAAAGAAGCCAAAATCAAGAGGGGCCCTTGGGGACCTTTTGTTCCAAACTGGCCACTCAGGTTACTGTCTTAGACTTGTCTCTCAGCACTGGCCCGTGCTGACGTTTCTGTGACTCGATCCCAGGGATGTAACTTGCAACCTCCTCAGTCCTAATTAACTGGGTGAAGGGGAGTGATGAGCCTGGATTAATTGCTCAGTGTGTTTATGGTAACATAGTTCTCTTCTTTATTGACTACAGAGCAATTAAATTAAGCTGTAACAGTGTTGCTCCTAGGAGCCCTTCGGGGAGAGCCGATTAGGCAGATGGTTCCTTCAATTTAAGGAGTAAAATTCCCAACTCAAACTGGTTTTGGGGGGTGGAATTCAACCAAGTTTTTATGTCTCTAGAAAGTTCAAGGACAATATAGGCTAGAGGAACCCGAGTACATTAGTTCAGCCTGAGTGTCTCTCTGTCTCCTCGTGCTTCTCTCCTCTTCTCTTTTCCTCTTTCCTGTTCTCCCTTCCATCCTCCCTCCAGCGCACACCGCCCCAGCAGCCTCCAGGTCGGTAATGGCTCTACAGGTCTGACGAGTGCCCCCGCCCTGGGGCTTCAGGCCCTCTGGGTCCCGTGGTCCTTGAACCCTGCCTGGGATGATGGACTGCCTGCCCTGTCTGCAGGAGCGAGATGGACCCTCCCTGCCCAACCACCGAGGGTGCAGGTGGCAGCCGCAGGAAGACAGGCCCTGCGCAGAGCGGGGCAGTGCACTAGGCGGGAGCAGCAGCACCCACAGGAGGACCTGTGGTGGGAGGCTCGGCGATTGTAAATGGTTGTTTCTTACTTAATTTTCTTTTTAAACCTCCTCTGATCAATATTCTCAGTACCTTCCCTGCTGGCTTCCTGTTAGGTGGCGAGGTGTAGCTCTTTCTCACAGACCTTGAAAAGGTGATGTTAGTTCCATCTGTCTCAGTGGTCAGAACATGTGGTTACTGTATACTGTGTTTATTGGGGGGCCAATGCCATCACCACCCCACACTGTTGCCCTTGTATGGCCAAACTGCTGCCTTCCAGGGTGGGAAGGGTTGGTCAGGACCCACATTTCTCCCTCTCTGTGCCACCACCCCGAATGGGGGGGGGCCCCGGTCACCTGCTCAGGGGTTCCGTGCCCCTGAGCTGCGACGGGAAGGAGCCATGCTGTTTTCCTGGGTGCTGATGAGATGCCCAGGGTCATCGGAGACCACCTGGGGTGTTTCCCCCCCAAGCAGACCTGTGGGGGGAGTGGTATTTCCATTTACAGATGAGGTCAGAGCCCTGATGCGTGAAAGTCAGTGGCTTGGGTCCAGTCCCCTTGATGGTCATCCGTTACTTGGGCTCAGCAAGGGGCAGATCACATCGTGGGCAGCCCTGGCTCAGGCTGCTGCACCTACACAGAGGCTGGGTTACATCGGAAGCAAGCGCAGGGCCGTCCTGTGGACACAGAAGGACAGGTGGGGCTCCTCCCCTGAACATAGCCCGGGATGAAGGCTGCACGTAGGCCTCTGGCCACAGCACCGGGGCTTGGGGAGCCGGGGGCAGCCCCTGTTTATATGTTGTGGAGCTGGGCACTGAGGTCAGAAGAATGATCTGTTTCTCTGCCCCACCTCTGGGTTTGCCTGGAAGGAACACTGGGGCCCCTTCCTGGGAACCCTGCTAACCAGCCGAGTGCTCGTCCCCGAACCAGTCCTGAGTAGCCAGGGCCTGGAGCTCCGGAGCCCCACAGTGCGATGGACGAGTGTACCTGGGCCTCAGTCCTCTGGGTGGGCTTCGGTCTGCGCCCACTGGGGGGAGCGTGCGTGAAGAGCAGGATATTTTCTGTGGCTGCTCAGTGTCCCCTCTGTGTCTCAGGCCTGCAGGTACGGACACGTGCAGCACCTGGAACACCTGCTGTTCTACGGCGCAGACATGGGTGCCCAGAATGCCTCAGGGAACACAGCCCTGCACATCTGCGCCCTCTACAACCAGGTCAGTGACGTGCCACTCTGTGACTGAGCCCCGGGCACACTCTGTGACTGAGCCCCGGGCACCAGGGTAAGGGCCAGGCGGGGTGTCCTGAGTGGGCCTCCCTGCTTCAAGTGTGGGTGGGAGCTGTCCCCTAGGACAAAAAAGAGGGTGCAGCGTTCTGGAGAGGCGTAGGTGCCTGGGTCAGGCAGGCTACTCCAGGGTGGGGCCCAGAGGCAGGAGGCTGGCCTCGGGGCCTCACCCTGTGCTGCCCGCTGGCTCTGCAGAGTGTGGGGGGCAGGGCTCTCACATCCTCCCACAGCCGGGCGCCAGCTCTGCTCAGCACCCAAGTCTCTCAGCTACAGACCTCACGTGCTTCATTCTCAACGTCAGTGAAACGTACATAACAAAGGTCGCTCTTCCTCGTGAGGTGCACAGTCCGGGAGCACGGAGCACACTGACACATGTGCAGCCACCAGCTCCGCCCACCTCTAGAACTTTCCCACCCCCCAACTGAAATTCTATCCCCGTTAAACACCGACTCTCCCCCCTCCACCAGAAGGCCCTCTTGTCCTACTTCCTGTTGCCATGGATTTGAGGACTCTGGAGAGGTCCTAAAAGGGGCATCCTACGTGTGTCCCTCTGTGCCCTGCTTGGGCCAGGCCGGCTACTCCAGGGCTTCGGTCTGCGCCCATGAGGGTTCATTGGGGGGGGGGGCGTGTGTGAAGAGCAGGATATTTTCTGTGGCTTGAAGCCCCTCGTGCTGTCTGAGGCGGAGTACTGGTGCACTGTATGGATGGACCGTCTCTTGTTTATCCATCGACTCCGGTTTATGTCTAGATGTCCCTCAGGTGACCGCAGGCAGGGCTTTGGAATGGTGATTGGATTCTGGGGACTCAGCTGACTTGCCATTAGAAGGCGAGGCAGGACTGGGCAGGAGCTAGGAGACATGTTTCTTCATGGCTCCTCTTGGTCTCCCTCTTCTTATCCACCATGCTGTGAGCAGCTCTCCTCTGCCAGGCCCCTGGACCACGCCACCCTGCCTTGGAGTCAGCCGGCCATGTACTGAAACCTCTACAAACGATGAGCTGAAATAAACCTTTCCTCCTCTGAGTCGCGGGTTGTGTCTCAGTTGACTGAGAGCTGACTAAGGGGCCACCCTTTCGTGGAGGGACAGTTGGGTGGCATCCTCCTTTCGAGCTGTTGTGAACTTGGGTGTCGTGTGTCTGTTCAAGACCCCCCCCCCCCTCCTGGGTGGGCACTGTCCTGTGTCAGACCAACCGTGAGAGCCAAGAACAGTAGGGATAAGCCCGTTTGGGAGGCCCCAGAGACGTGTGGGACTGAGTCTGGAAGAAGGGACTGTGGGTGGTGGGGAAGATGCACCCTGAACTAGGGGTGCACCGAGCAGGGTGCTGTCCAATAGGAGACCGTGAAAAGGACCTGGCTCAGGCGCAGTGGGGGGCAGGGGCTGCTTCAAGGGGGTTTTGTCTCCAGTGTTCAAGGTCGGTCTAATCAGAGCTGTCACCCTGGCGTTCTCTGCTCTTTCTTCCTCATGTTTTTTCTCCTATTTTTCCATCCTAGAGGGTGGCGGGATGGAAATGCTATACATAGTGGCCAAGCAGAGTTGGGTGGGGATGGGGGCTCCTCCTGGAGGAGGAGAAAGATCTATGAGAAAGCCCAGGATCTGTGCTCCATCGGCCATCAGTGTCTTCTTCCCATCCCAAGTCCTTGATCCTGTGCTGTTTCTCGTGGTGGCTCAGAGTGACATCTCAAGCTTAGCCCGCACCAAGCCCCAGGCATGCTGAAGTCCCATTTGTTTCAAGTTATCAAACCGTCCTAGATTCTTTGCTTTAGAAATATCCTGTGCATCTTCTAAGACTTAATGCGGACATCCTATATCCAGCCAAGCTTTCCCTGATGACTCCACGATAGGATTCGTGGGGTTGCCACCTCGCAGTCCTTTGTGAGATATGGGGAAAAGCACACAGGGCCAGATGCCTCACCCATCTCTGTGATGGTCCCCCCACCTTTACCCCAGCTCTTTGGGGGATGTAAGACTCCATTGTTCATGGTCTACCTTATGCCTGGCATGGGAGAACAGCGAGGCTGGATGGGGTCAGAGCAGCATGTCGGCTGCTATTGTTTATGTTTGTTTGTTTTTGAGACAGGGTCTCACTTTGTAGTTCAGGCTGGCCCTGAGCTCACTATGTAGCCCAGGCAAGCCTTGAACTCAGCAATCCTCCTGTCTCTGCCTCCCGAGTGCCAGTATTACAGGCATGAGCCACCACACCTCGAACTATGGCATGTGGTACTGATTTCTGGTGGGCGTGAGTCACCACACCCCATATTGTATGTAGTTACAGGGGTTTGAACTCAGGACCTTGCGCTTGCTAGGCAGGCACCAGAACCACTGAGTTAAATCTCTGACACCTGCTGCTGAGGTTTGAGAAGTATTTTGCAGTACAGCCGGCTCTGTGGAGAGGGTGACATTTGCACACACAGGATTTACGCAGGGTGGTGTTTCTGGACACATGGAGTGTGTGGACATGGTGAAGGCTCTGAGAGCACAGAAAGACTTGCACAGCTGCCTTCGGAACACTCACCGCGAGGCTTAGCAGTGGCTGCAAAAACATCTGTACCAACAGCTGCTTCTTAATTACTGCCTTAGATGGGGAAACACTCCTTAATTTTTCCCTGTATATTTCAAGCATATTTTATCAAAAAAGTATGAAATCAGATTTTCTACCACTTCATATAATCGTGGGCAAGATGGTCTGCTTTTGAAAGCACTGTTTGTTTTTTTATTGGGAAAGGTTACAGTATTTTGACAGTTTGTGTTCCCAGCTCTCTGCGGGGTTAGTTCTGCTCCATGTCACACCGTGTGGCCCACATCTGTCCTCTCTTCTCATTTGTCGGCTGCGGGAGGGTCCCCAGCTAGCCTGCACTCTCAGGAAAACTCTTGCCCTGTCGTCCCAGAACAGACATCGGCTGCCTGTTTTCTATAAAGGACTGGTGAACCCTGTCGGAACTATCCAGGTCTATGTTCATAGTGTAGAAGCCGCCGTAGTCTGTGAGTGAAAGAGTGGCTGGTTTCCCATCAGACCTTCCTTGCAAAAGAGCCAACGGGCCATTGTGGCCTGTGGGCAGCGGTTTGCCCAGCCTAGGAATAGGCAGCTACCGCGCCCCTGCCCGGGGTGGAGTGGCTTCCATCCACCAGGCCAGGGAGCCTCCACAGGTGTGCAGAGAGCTGTCCCTTCCCCAGGGACCTGGGGCCATCACGGGCAACCTGCTGCTGGCCTCGCTGCCACCTGGGTGGTCTTTTCGTGCAGCTTGTGGACATGAGCCAGGGCACTGCTGTTTTAACTGCCTGACTCATGTTACCGCTAAGGGGTACGGTTGGGTTCCCAGGCCCTGTGCTTAGAAGCCCCGTGGTCACATGTCCATCTGGAACATCGGTCCTCCTGAGCCTCACGCCCTCCTGGGAGTCTCAGCTGGTCTCTCCTCCCCCCCACCCTGAAGCCTCCTCCAGCCTCGGAGGCTGCCGTTTCAAGGCAGTTCCCAGAGTCGCGTGGCCTCATGGGTCCATCGGATGTGTATGAAAGCCTGTGCAGCAGGAGTGGAGCGTCCTGGCCTCTGGCACATTGTCCTTACCCAGTGCTCTGTTCCCCCTTTGTCTGTGTCTGCACCAGGCTCAGGTGCGGATGGCAGAGACCACACCGCCTGTTGAGTAGCACTGGGGTTGTACAGTGCATACTGTGGACTGTCCCCAAGGTGGGACAGAAGTGCCATGAAGCAGGACAGGCTTCTGGAGTTAAGCAGCAGTCTCAGTGGTACAAGGAGGCTGAGTGGTCTGCGGTCACTGCACCTGGACTATTACCCAGCTGGGCTCTTGTGGGCAACTCATTGTCTCTTGGCTCCTACATTTCCTCATTTGTGGCATTCCCAGGGAGCCACAAATAAGCAAATGTGTGCTCTGCTTGGTATATAATATAAGCTCAGAGAGCAGTGGCCATCATGGCGGCGGTGAAGGCATCGATGGCGATGGGGGGGTAATGCTGTTGTTGGTGATGGCGAGGATGATGGTGGTGATGAAGATGATGGTGGTGAGAGCGGTGCTGCTTACCAAGCCTCTCCCTGTTAAAGCTGAAGTAATGCAGGTGCGTGGAATGACATGTGTGCTTCATCAGTTTTACTCGGGCCTCAGCTCTGTTTCTAATAAAAATATCATGAGCAGAATATTCTCTCTTATGCAATCAACTAATTAGGGCTGTGATTGTAAGCAGCAAATTGTGTCTAATCTGCCGATTCCCTCAGCCTCACGCTGGCTTTCTAAGAGTTCTGGGGGGAGGGGCGCAGCCTGATGTTTGTTTTCCTGCCCTGGATAATGAAGGATCAGAGGAAATTTTAAATATCAAAGGTGACTAGGCCAGACCAATTTATCTGGAAGGCACACACACACATACACACGCATAACCTGTCTCTGGGAGCGAGTCTTTTGATTCTGGCAAGAGCCAAGATGAGAGTGGGTGGGACGCTTCATGTCCATACCTCTTTGTCCTGGCTGGTGGCCCATGGGCCCTCGTCAGCTCTGGCTGCTTCTGAGGGCCTGTAGGGGGCACTGTCCTCCTCAGCATGGTGGGTGGGGGTTTCCAGACCCCCAGTGAACCTTCGTGGATGCTGGTGGTTGGCATCTCTACCACAGGTTAGAAGCTCCTTGGTTTAAGGGCAGCCCAGTTAGGAGATGGTGAGTCAGATTTCCTTCCCACACCCTCTTGGAGTTGTGGAGACACGTTCCTGTGACCTATCAGCTGGGGCTGAGTGGGACCCCACGGGGTATGAGTCGGGCAGAAGCCTTCGTGCTCCATAGCAAGTGAGAGATGCTGTCTCGGCTACCCCGCCCTTGCTTGGGAGCATGCTCTCCCAGGAAGGGACAGCCCGTGGGACTCGGGTTGACTCCACCCTGCTGACCTAGGTGTCTCAACTCCCCACATGCTGTCCCTTTGCCGGTTCTTCCTGTCACTTTATATTCCTGACTTAAAACTGGCACACGTGGCAACTCACATTTAGAGCATCCTGCTGAAATGCCCTGTGCAGCTCCGATGGAAGCACGTGATGGGGCGTGGACTCCTGAGTTAGTCTTGGCTGTGGTGCTGAATGCATCAGTCTGGACCATTCAGAGAGCGGCAGCTCTGGTTTTTGACCTCTCCTCTTTGTTCACCCTATAAACGTATAGAAAAACTGTTTGCTGGTCATGGTGGTGGATGATCCTAGCTGTTTCGGTGGCTGAGGCAGGAGGATTCCAAGTTCAAGGCCACTCTGAGCAACTTAACTGCTAAAATAAAAAACAGGCCTGAGGATGTTGCTTACAGGTAGAAAACCTCTGGATTCTATCTCTAGGACCACAGAACTGCCCCTTCTCAGAACTCTGGCTTTCTTCTTGTCCATGCTCACATATGTTGTGTGACGATTTACACCCGGGTTCCGCATTCTCATTCCATGCACAGTTGAGACTTCAGCCCCTCCTGCCCAGGGTCGGCCACCATGGCTTGTCCTGTCCCTGGCCGAGTCTCTGTCCCCATCTAGCTCCGCCTCTCCTCAGAGCCATCTCTTGACACTCAGGCCAGCCAGGTGCTCTTATTACCAAATTCTGTCCTGCAGGGGCCCCAGGCAGTCCTGTGTGTCCTTCAGCGCCTTTCTGGAGTAAAGATGGTTCCATCGGGAGCCCCAGGAAGTCCCTGCCCCAGCCGTTACAGCGATGTCCCCACCTGGTGGCCTAGAAGAGACCCAGAGCTCAGCTCCTCGCTCTCTGTGCCTAGTACTCCTGCTGCCCCCGTCCCCTCCAGCCTTATCCGCTTGTGCTTTGTCCCTTGCTGTCAACCCTCCCTGGACCATGGCATTCACCACCCAGCCTCGCCCTCGGACTCACCAGCCTCAGATCAGTGGTGTCCCTTCCTGCCGAGAGTCCCCTTCCCGTTTACCCGGGGACCTCCCCTGGCCAGGTCCTGCCATGCCTCCTTGCCCAGCCTGGTGCTACCTCACCCTCTTCCCTGTCACCTCGGTGACTCCAGGTCCAGCTTTTGTGCTTGTGCTTCTGGAGCTCAGCTGCCGGATCCCCCACCCACACCCCCTTCCCATTAGGAGACCCTCTTTTCTCGTCTGCCAGCCATGGAGGACCCTGGAGTGGCTTGTCCTGAGCTGTGCGCTTCCTGTCTCGCTTCCCGTTCCCCGGCCCAGTGGAGGCCCTGACTCTGTTTGCCTCTGTGGCCCTGGGACCAGGCTGGCCCCTGGCGTGTCTGCTCTTTGCACACAGAAATGGCTGTGCTGTTTCAGTCTACCTTTCATCAGTGTGAGCCTCGGCAGAAGGCAGAATCCAGAGATCTGGGCCTTGGTCAAGGAGTCTCAGAGGCTCCTTATGGGGGAAGCACCCTTGTTAAGCAAGTGTCGCTGAAAGTTCTGCCCAGGGAAAATTGGCAGTGAGGTGATATTTCCTCTGATGCTGTGATCCTCAGGAAAAAATGCAAATTGCTGTAGTCTATGCCCTACTGACATATTTCAGAGGGTGCAGGACTGTCAGAGGAGGTGTGTTTCTGCACAGAGCTGCGGCAGCTGGCAGCTGTGTGAGGGGAAGGTCACCAGTAACACCTAAGGCTACCGTGCTATTCTCTCGCTTTGTGAGGCGACAGGGTATTGTAGCATTTCATCCTTACCCTTTTGGTGCCTCTGCTCCCTCATCTGAAAAACGGATGCCTCATTATCCCAGTGGGGCTGCAGTGGTTGGGCCACAGGAGCTGGTGGATATATTTCTGAATTGCACACATCGTGACTGTCACACACAGGGACACACACACACACTTGGGTCCACATGCATATCTTGAAGCATGGCTGTTAATAAGCTGGCCGAACCACCAGCCCTGTGATTTGAAGTAACTGCCAGAACCTCATCTTATTGTGAGGTCTGGAGTCATCACGGCGGGGAATCTTGTGTCTGGGACTCCACGAATCTGACTCCATCCACGTGATTCCTGCGTTGGTGAGTCAGTGGTTTTTCCAAGGTCCACCCTGAGTGTGAGCGGCAGACCCTGGTGAGGACGTATTCACAGCTATTTATAGGATGGAAATATCCTTTATGACAGGGATTTCCCAGAGCAGACATTGCAGAGAACAAAGCATTTCAGATGAACTGCAGATGGTGGGGGAGGAGCTGCCCAGCTCTGGAGGGACAAAGTGGGTGTTCCCTCTGTGATAGGCGGGTCACTCTCCCCTGGGAGTTCTCCACACCGGGTGCTCCTTTCAGCTAGGGTGAGATGCCATGCAGAGAGCAGAGCTCCTTGGCTCCCCCCACGAACTCACCAGGCATGCTGGTGGTTTACCTCCCCTCAGTGCGGCTCTGTTCTTTGTGACTCAGAGTCCTCAGGAAAGTGATGGCTCCACAGGCCAGAGTGAGACCCTGGGGAGAGAAGAGAGGAGAGGAGAGGAAGAGAGGGAGGAGCTGGGGAGGAGGAGACAGAGAGGAAACTGCAGGGCCAGAGAAGGAGCCATGCGTATCCTCACCGGGCGTCAGGGCAGCGCAGGGAGGAGGGCCCCTCAGCTCCTGCGGGCATGCTTTCCCTTCCTCCTGTTTCTGCACAGAGGGTGTGTGGTGCTGTCCACCATGGAAGACGTCCCCAGTTCCCTGGCGAGGACCTGGCTGGTGCACGTAGCTGGCTGCATCCGATACGTCCTTGCATGCGTGGCCCCCTTGCCCACAGTGAGCCATCTGCAGCGCCCAGCTGTGGGTGACTTCGGCACATCTAGCTGCTGATAGCCCCTGAGCCCCAGGCACATTTGGGGGAAGAGACCCTGAATGGGCTGGCACGGGGTTGGCATCCCCTTCGGGTGTGACTAACCGGGGCCCAAGGCTGGCAGGGCAGATGTCCTGTGACCCTCTGGAAGTGCCTGATGCCTGCTCTGTTGGAACCATCAGAAGCCTGATGGTGGGAGCCGTCCTCCCAGACCCTGGGTTACTCCTTGTTGCGGGGATATCTTAGGAATTGCAGGGTGCCTGATAATCCTGGCCTGGACCCACTAAGTACCAGGAGCACTCTGAATGACACACTCACGGAGACCTCCAGACACTGACAAGTGTCCACAAAGGTGCAAACGTACCTCTCTACGAACTGCCACCCCAGGGTTCAGGGAAACCTGTGCGGGTTTTCTTCCCACTGGGATTGGTACAGAGAACTGGGGAAGTAGTGTGAGGTGCCCCGGCTGCTCTGGCCCTCCTGCAGCAGGGGTAACACCTCACAGCACAGTGTGCCCTCCAGGCTCAGCAGCTCGTGCCCAGCAAAGTGGTTTCCAAGTATCCTGGGGCAGAGCCCCTCTGCCCAGAGGTGGCCCTAGAGAGGACTCGAGGCAGTATGTGCTAGGCATGTGGTGGTGTCCTGCGCAGGGCCAGGCATGTGCGGGATGTGGGCCCCTGGAGAACACAGAGAAGGTCGGTTCTGTAGCAGTGACCTCCCTCACCTGCCGCCACGGGAGCTCGCAGACCCGGGCCCTTCTGCCTCCAGGCTTCGGGGGACTCCATTGCTAAGTGGTTTTCTCACTGATTTTCCCATCAGGCCCAGGTCCCAAGTGGAGCGGCCCCCACCTGAGCTGTAGCCACTGGCTTCATGGCGGGGGACACAGACTCCCTGCCCGTGTGGCCCGCTGTCTTCTTCTCTCTGAATACACCACCCCTTCACTGTGACAGTGTACCCTGCACCCAGGTCACCCTTGTTAAAGTGGGATCCAGTGAGTTTGGGTCCACTCGGGGAGTTTCGTACCAAGCACCACAGCTGATGTAAGAGCATTTCCATCACCTGAGAGAAACCCTGGGCCTGGCTGGAGCCACTCTGAGTCATAGGCCTCCCAGCCCTAGACAGCCATTGGCCTACTTCCTGCTTTGACTGGGGGCTTTTGTGTTTCATCTGCTTGTGGCTCCTGGCTGCGGGCCTGTGCACTGTCCCACCCCAGGCCCTGCCATTCCCCTGCATTCATTAGACAAAACTGCTTTTATGTAGTCACGCGTCACATGGTGAATTTTGGCCAATGACAGACCACACGTATAACAGTGTCCCCATAAGATCGTGTCACTATGGAGTCACAGCTGCCTGAAAATGTACCCTGATGGTCCAATGGTAATGATGTTACCTAAGGACATGTTTCTCAGAACCTGTCCCCATGAAGGGACACATGGCCCTAGCCAGTGCTACTGCCAACACTACAGTTTGCCTTTGGGTTTAGAACTATTGCTTCTGCTTCTCTCCCTGGGAGCTTACAAGGAATCAGCAAGTGGTTCTCTCCTAGACCAGTGCAAATAAATGGACAGGTTTAGATTTATCTGTACTGTAAAGACCCATAAGAAATGACTAATTGCCTGCTCATTTACGAGCGTTAAAAATATGTCTACGTAGAAAGACTCCTTCATTGTCACCACCAATTTCCTTCCTAGAAGCCTGTGCCCATTGGCACTTGGAGTCCATTCTGCTTTTCTGCTACCAAGATTTAAAACTTTTAAAATCAAAGTAAGTTAAACTACCCTGTTGGTCTGAGATATGCTTCTCTATTTGGAAGTGTTGCTTGTTAGTTTACATCTATCTACCCCATTTGTCCTACAGTTTCCTAGGTGAAGAATTTTCTAGAATGCTCCCCCATAGGCCATTATTTTAGTACACTGATGCTGTCTCTAGATTTTTCTCTTCCTTTCTCTCTCTCTTGTATTTTACTTATGTCATTTCACTTGTTACATATTTTATAGACATGTACAAGACTTTCCCTTTCTGTTGTACCGTCTTCCAGAGTGGAATCATTTGTTCATGGAGTGGATATATTTTAAATATTTTATAGATTCTGCCAAGCTGCTGTCCAAAGCACTTGCAGCAATTAACCCTCAGCTGGCAGCATCTGAAAGCTCATTGTCTCTTAGAGGAAAACTGCCACCCTTTTAACCTTGCAGGCGTGTGTCCGAGACTTCCAGTGAGCACGCATTTCCAGGGGGCCTTCTCTGAATAATCTCCACGTCACTGCTTTACATCTATCTGCCTCACTTGTCCTGCAGCTTCCTAGGTGAAGAATTTTCTAGAATCTCCATGCCACTGTTTTACAAACAGATTTCTCCATTTCTATTTGCAGGACAGCTGTGCAAGAGTGCTGCTGTTTCGGGGTGGAAATAAGGAATTGAAAAACTACAACAGCCAGACACCATTTCAGGTAAAGAGAGCTCTAGACAGGCTGTAGGGCCTGTGTGTGAGCTGTTGTTTCCACGCACTGCAGTGCATATATGACACAAGGTTGCTCTTTGCTCGGTGGACATTGCCAGTGTCAGATGCTGTACCCTGGCCCTAGGCACCCAACCTGCTTGTGTGGGTTTGTCTGTATCTTGCTTCCTGTTGGGCCAGATGACAAGAATAATACAAAGGCTTGTGTCTTGGAATATTCTATAATGTCATGACTGCTTTCATTTCAGTTGGGAAGTACAGGCTCTGACATCATTGAAGTGGGTAAGCTTGATGGGAGGGGGTTCTCAGTTGACACTTGTATTCTGTGCCATCCCAGAATGCAATGCAGGAAGAACCACCCTTGCTTGGCATCGCCAGGGGCTCCATGGTGGAATGCAGGTCCTAAGTTTTTAAAACAATTGGCAAAATACACGTAACACAAAACTATCTTAACTGTTTTGGCAGATAACAAGTTCCAGACATTGAGCTCATTTGCATTGTTGTACAACCAATCACACTGTTGAGTTATAAACTCTTCGCAATAGGAAACTCTGTATTCTGACCAATTCCCTCTCCCACTCCCTCTCACCCTGGCTTCTAGACATCCACTAATCTACCTCCTGTCTGTACAGATCTACCTGTTCAGGACATTTCGTACAATACTAGGTCCTAAGTCACTGTACAATGTGTGACTTTTGTCCTTGGCTTCCTTTGCTCAACACACTGTTTTCAAATTTTGTCTGTTGTAGTAGGCATTAGTGCCTCTTTCCTCTTCGTGGGTGAATAGTATTCTATTTGTATTTTAATGCTTTTGACTAGTTATATATGTGTGCAGTACCCTAACTGATACAGATGGCTTTTAACATTATACAGTCAGTGGATATATACCTACTTAAACTGAGGAGACCAATTCTTTATTTGGAAATAATTTTTATATTTTAACGAACTGAGAGAAGTCTTTAATTTAGAACTAGGTCGCACAGATGATTTTTCTAATGCTCTTCTTGGACATGACTAATACATATGGACTTGGTGCCTTGAAAATGAATCAGTTCAGTTCAACAGCTGGACCTAGAGGTTACCACTAACTTTTTCAGTCAGTTTGGCCTTGATTTTAATGTTGTGTCTTATTGTTTGTAAATGTTTTGTACACAGAGGCTGGTAGAAGTGGGTTCCTGGCTTGCTGATGGGTCTGTAAGGCTTACAGTGACTCTCCAGTGAAATTTACTCTTCCTAATGGTAGCTGTGGGTTGCTGTGGGCCCTTTCACTTCAAGGGGTAATCTCATCTGCCCTCTGGGGTTAGGTATGGATTGGTGGCCGGGTTACAGATCTTTTTCTTATCTTTTTACAACTTTCTTTGATTCTTTGAACAGAAGTTGCTTAAATTGCTTAGGAATAGTGGCTGATGCTCTTTGAGTCACAGCAGTCAACAGAACAAGAAAGCTGGTTCTGACTGTTCCACTGTGGCTTGCAGCTAACACACGATGCTCTGGGAAAGTAACTCTTCCATGGCATTCAGAGCAACAGGCCAGTTTAAATGCCCCCTTCTTGCCAGGCCTTATGGTCCCTGCCTCACAGTGATTGCCTGAGATGGAGGCAGCCTTTGTGCCCGAGTCCTGGCAGGATGCTTAATACACACCCTCACGGCAGCAAACCTGCACCAGCACAAGCCTAGGGCCACTGTGGCACTGTGGCAAAATGCTGCTGAACTGGTCTGACTTGGTACCTTCCAGACACTGCCCATGTAACCAGCGGGATCAAAGCCCCACTGCTCTGCACATCCAGCATTGGCTCCAACTACAGCTCAGGAGCTCGTTTCTTCTTGCTTATGTCCCAGGCTTGTGTTTTAATAACGTGTAATAAGTGAGTTGACTCTATACATCTTCGCTCGGTTTTGCCTCAGCTTTCATTCAGTTTTTTCCTCCCGGTTGTGAAAAGCGCATCATTGATACTGAGTTTGTGTATGTGTGTGTGTGTGTGTGGGGGGGAGGTAAGGTGTCACTGTGTCACTTAAGAGGGTTGGAATATATTCACCTGGAAAGTGATGGGGCTGTTCGCTATCATTCAGAACACAGGCTTTTTATGAGAAATCATAGTGGTGTTTACCTGGCCACACTTTTGCTTAATGACTTGATCCTGACACTGGCCCAGCAGGATCTAGTACCTTTAGTGAAATGCCAATTCTCAGACTTCCCTGTGGCCCATGAAATCAGAGCACCAGCTCTGGGTAGGCCTCCAGGAACTCTGGTCCTATGCAGGTTTGAGAATCAAAAGACAGAAATGATTTATTTAAGCAAAAGGAAAAAAAGAGGAGAAGTGCTTGCATCCCTACATGGGTGTATCTTCAACGGCAATGGTGGTAATTAATGGTGATGAACGGGGACGATGGACCTTGTAGAGCTTTCAGTGATACCAACAGCCTGTTGCAGTGCATGTGATAATGATGGGTCTCTCCACATCCAGAAGGTTTAAAAAGTTCCCACCCGAGGTATTTTAATTCTCAATTTATGGGGAAAAAAGGAGATAGACACATTAAGTTGATGTTATGGTTGGGATCTGAAGTGCCCCATCAAGGTTGAGTGTTTCACAGGCTGATGGATTTTCGATCCGTGATGGGTGACAAGGGCTCTGATGTCATCAGTGAGCCAACCCATTGATCAGTTCAGAGCACAGTAGAAGCCAGTCACTGGGCTGTGGCCATGACAGATAAGCTTTGTCTATGGCTCTCTCTCTGCTTCCTGTCTACAATGTAGGGGGAGCTGATCTGTTCTACCACCATTTTTCTGCTTATCTGTGGGCACAAAAGTATCAGACCCCAAGTGACCACAAGCTGAAACCTCTGAGGCCATGAACTAAAATAAGCTCTTCCTCTAGGATTTCGTCACAGTGACAGAAAGTTAACACATAGAACTCCCAAAGTAGTGATAGGGTCAGTAGCCCCTCCCCCAGGCCTGTTGACTTCCAGCCCAGCTCTCTGGGGTCTGGAGTGAGGAGGTTTCCCCCTCGTGGCAGGTAATGAACCTTAGACCCTGTCATGGAGTGAACAGGAGGCCCTTCCATAGTCTTCAGCCCGAGAGAGCAAACATCCTGAAGACAAGGAGAAACAACAGGAGGGGGTCTGGCAAATGAGATCCAAAGTCGAGGCAGGGGCACAGCAGGGGAGGGATGTAGAAGTGGCAGAAGTGGTCAGTATGATAAGTTGTTGTTTGAAAGTGCCAGGATCCCAGTTTCCTACCTGAACTGTCATGTGTACTTTGCCACAAAAGTGCTGCGTAGACATGGTGAAAGTAGAGGAGGTGACCCTCTGACGTTCACATGCGTCTCATTTGGTCTACGAGAGAAAAAACTGAGGAGAATCTGCTACAGTATGCCAGTGTCACCACCTGCCTACATGTCCACGTGCCAGCCTGTTCCGTGCTTGTTGGTCTTGCCAGCTCCACAGTTCTGTAACTCAAGTTCTTGAAACAGGGGTCCCCAACCTTTCTGGCACCATGGACGGGTTTTGCAGAAGGTAGTTTTTCCATGGATTGGTAAAGAGGTGATTCGAAGGAAAAAGAAACCTAGATCCCTCTCACTCTTGAGTTGCAGAAGGATCCGTGCTCTTACGAGAATCTAATGCTGCCTCTGATCTGACAGGAAGACAGCTCATACAGCAGGTGATGGGAGCAGCTAGTAAGTACAGGTGAACCTTCACTCATTCGTCTACCGTTCATTTGATGTTGTCAAGTAAGGCTCTGTCAAGCAAGGGCCGTGGCCTGGTACTGGTTGGTGGCCCAGAGGTAGGGAACCCCTGGCTTAAGATAGACCTTCAATATGTGTGTGTGCTTATAGCTAAATATGTATAAAGATCTACACGTAGATCTAGGTAGGCACATTAATATATTTGTCCATGTAGACGTGCACACACATGTACATATGCACACGTGCACACACATGCACGTACAGCTCTTCCAGCTGACACACAGGAGAGCTGACCTCAGCCACTCCTGCCTCTCCGGCTGCGTCAGAAAGGACTTCACAGTGTGGAGCTGAGCCCTCAGCCCTGGTAGCACCCGCGTGGATCACATGCCTCCTGCTGTCACTGGCACCTGCCTCCCGGATGCAGCCAGGAGTTGGCAAGCGCACGATGAGAAACAGAGAAGGCGGAGAAAATGAGAAAAGGAAATGGCAGTGAGAGACATCCAAAATGGCCTGACGTCCAGGCTTCATGTGGGTTGGGTCGCCAACTGGGATGGCGCAGAGCGGGCTTCTCAGTGGAAACCTCCCTGTGGCTAAGGCGTCCTCTGTCCAGGCTGCCCCTAGGGTCACCCAGCTCTAAACTGTATCCTTTCCAAGTGGGTCATGGAGCTGGGCTTCTTGCATGCTGCCCTTGGGGAAGAGGTGACCAGCCACTGCCGGCATGGACAGAGAGGGTGACAGAGGTCTAAGGAGGGAAGCCAGGCCTGTGAGTCTCCTTACGCCCTGCACTGTGTGTGAGATTAAGAGGGGAGAGGAGGAGGGAAGAGAACCGGACCTCAAAACCGGGAATCGGGCCTGAAATTCTTCAGGAGTTAGGGGCTGAGGGAATCCCGGGGCTGCTCTGAGGGAGCCAGGCAGACACCGTTGTGTGACAGTTCTGTTTCCTGGAGCTCCTACTCTTGATTCCCAGATCAATCCATCTCATCCCTGGGGAGGCCTCAGCCCTGACAAGGACCTTATCGCTCCCAAGATGTCAGGCCCTGGCTTTGGTTCTCATGCCTCCTTCCCGGCCATGCACTGTTTAAGGAGATTCCGATCTACTTCAGGCCACACAAACACTAGTAAGATTAGAATGGAGTGAAAGATTATTTTTTCTTGGTGACATCAGCATCACAGCTCACCATGTCACATGTGTGTGGTGACACCGGTGTGAACAAATCCTCTGTGCTGCCAATTGTGTAAAAGGAAAGCATATAATTCCACACAAGACAAGTCTTGCTAGCAGTAGAACATGGCTGTGTCCTGGTTCATGTGCCAAGCACACTATACCGCTCCTGTTGTTTTAGAGAGTGTTGCTGCCTTTTAAAAAGTCAGCCAGAACAGCCTGCTGTGTACCCTGCTGGAACCTCATGCACCTCTGTTACCAGGTTCTGCGTGCCGGAGTCTCCTTTTGAAGGTAGTTTCTAGGTTCTTTCTGTCCTGAGCAAAAATTTGGTCAAGACAAGCGCAAATGGTAGCAAAGTTTTATTTTAACATAGGAGCAGAAACAGGCCCTGCGGTGCAGAATGAAAGTAGAAAAGGAAGTGCATGCTAAAGCGTGAGGGCAGGTATTGTGAAGACTCAACCATGAGGCGAGTACTTAATGGCACCTGTCACTTTTTGTATCACCGGCTCCTCAGGCTGGTATCAGGTATAGGCCATCCCATTGAAAACCTGCTCTAGTTTTCATGAGAAGTCCCTGCGCAGCGCTTTGGGAACTGTTCTGCGCATGTCCTGGGATTTTGTAATTAGCAGGTCTCGTACCTACTTCCCCAGCCAGTTTTGGTGCATCTTACTGCTGTCTCATCTGTATTACTGTGACATGCGTAACTGCATCAGGAGGATATGTATAGATGTACCATCATGTTCACAAAGCAGAAGCCCTAAAAACAGATTCCCCTGACGAGCAACTCCGGACTGTCTTTTGTGCAGAGCTCCTGGTTGGGTTCCCACATGTAGTGATACAGGCAGAGAGGTATGAAATGTTTCCTGTGTCACCGGTAACAGGAGTTTCCAGAACATTCTGCAGGTGACTGGGCTCTGTGATTCTGACCATCTTCATGAAGCAGCTGCTTAGATGGTAGATGGGCTGGTGACAAAGGCTCCCTCTGTTGTGGGTGGCATAGTGGTTCTGGAGGCTGCAGAGATTACAGAAAGGTGAGGAGTGTAAGCTTCCTGTGGGAAACCACTGGAATCTGTTCACCAGGCCCTTCTAGGTCTTGTTCCTTCTAGGAGCTTCGTGACTCCTTTCCTCATTAGTGATTCAAAAGCAAAAAGGCTTTGGCTGGGCCTCGTGCTGCTGACTTTCTCAGAGACTGGGAAGCAAGGTCAAGGTGATCTTCTTCTTTGGGGGGTATCTTGAGTAGGGTCCCAGGATGTCCCTGTGCTGGGAGCAGAGCTGTGGAGAAGCGGCCATTGCCTGGCTCTCTCAGTCTGGTTGGCCTCAGACCCAGGCTGGGATTAGCCACAAGCAACGAGACTATGAGGAAAGTGGAAGTTGGAGCGTGCAGTCAGAAAAGATAGCAGGGTAATGAGCAGCGAGGTGCAGAGCAGAGAGGCGAGGCCAGCAACCCATCCACAGAGCTGGGGTGCCAGAGCTGTGCATGAGTGCCCTGGAAGAGAGGGGTCCCCATCCCTCTCTGAATGTACCCCCAGTACCCTGGAAATTCTTGGAGTCCCGTCCTTTGGGATTTAGGGAGAACTCACTTCTTGGGTGTCTTGGGTGTGGCCGACTACCTCATTGGCTGCCAGTGATCGGCTCAGCCTGCAGTCCCTCTCCCAACCCACAGAGAGCCCCTGCCCTTTAGCCACATGGCAGGAGCCCCATCTTCAGAGTTGTCCAGAAATCCCGTGACATCGTCTCAGATGTAGTCAAGGGCCAATTGTTAGAAATAAGCAGAGATGATCCTCTTACCTCTGTAGTGTTTAGGAAGTGCCAGGCACTTTAGGAGCCCTGCACTGGGCCTGGAGACAAAGACCAGATTTCTGTGTCCCAGCAACACAGGGCAGAGCACAGGCCTAGAGCTGGGAGAGCTCGGCACGTGCAAGGGAAAGGACCAGCCATGGCTGGCCAGTAGCAGCCCGGTGTTCCCATCTAGTCCTGTGCTCAGGGAGTCCACTCCATTCTGAGGAGTTTCTTCTAAAAGTTCTTATTTGGGATTCAGGCTCTGTTCCCATGGAAACAGGGAAGTGGAGTTTCTAGATGAGGGGAGAGAGATCCCAGTAACCCAAAACGTGGTGACAGACTGGGCGGTGCTTATTTATGATGCGCAACAGCGGGGCTTGGAGTCGTTCTCTTAGGTGATATGCAGCGTCAAGCATCAAGCGAGAGCCGTGCTGCTCCTGGGTGCTACGGGAAAGACATCCATGGGCTGACTGCACCCCGGAATGCCAGAAGGCAAAGAGGGACGGGAAGAGCTGGGGATAAGAGTATACTCTTCCAGATCACCCCTGTGACCCTCCTCCAGCCAGTCCCACCCAATGGCACACGGAGCTATGACTCATTGGTGGATCGCCTGCCACACAGGAGATTTTCATGGGGACGAAGACCCACCGATACCGACATAGTTTCCATTCTGAAAGCAAGTGCAGGTGAGCCTCAAGCACAGGAAGGTATTAAACAGCAGAAGGAAAGATGCTATTATGGAAGGAACAGATAGGGCTCAGGGATGGGATCATCTTCCAACATCGACACCTAACATCTGCAGAGCAGTGGGAGAGGGAGTGGCCATCCAGATGTGGGATGTGGAGGAAAGGAGAAGTCTGATTTCACTTTTTAAAAGCAAATCCTGCCGTGCGTGGATGGTCATGCCTGTAATCTCAGCACTCGGGAGGCAGAGACAGGAGGATTTCTGAGTTCAAGGCTTGCCTGGGCTACATAGTGAGCTCAGCCAGCCTGAACTACAAAAGCGAGACCCTGTCTCAAAAAAAAAAAAAAAAGCAAATCCTTAATCTCTCCTTTCCCCTTCCTGCCCCGGTCCCTGTGACCTCAGGCAGGTCTGCCATCTTTCATTCCATACTCTGCCACCAGGATAGAGGTCAGCAGGGTCCACAGCCCTGTCCCAGCTGGCCCTGACACCTGCCCATCCCTGAGTTCAGTGTCACTCTGTATAAAGAGCAGCTCTGTCTCCCTTGGGTTTTTGCCTGTCAGTGGTACAGCTGGAACCCTGCTTTCAAAGGGAAGCTTGGCTCCCAGTGGGGCTCCTCCTGTACCCGGGCACAGCAGCATGGGCAGGAGGTCCTATGGAGCTTCCCAAGCCTGGCTGCAGTCCTGCCCTGCTGGGGCTCCTCTCACTTCCCCATGCGTTATGCTGCACTAACTACCACTGTCTCCAGCAGAGTGCACCATCTCCCTTCAATACAGACAGCTCTTAGACTGTTCAGCCAGGTGGTGACAGGCTCCACCTGCCCCCCACCCATTGCCAGCTCATGGCTCCTTATTCTTTTTTTGTTTGTTTTTGAGACAGGTTCTTCCATTATGGTTCAGGCTGACCCTGAGCTCACTGGCTCAGGGGAACCTCGAACTCAGCAATCCTCCTGCCTCTCCCTCCCGAGTGTTGGGATTACAGGTGGGAGCCACCACACCCGGCATTGTGGTATGTGGTACTGATTGCTGGTGGGTGTGAGTCACTATGCCCAGTATTGTTGTATGTGGGCACCGGGGGTTCAAACCAGCGACCTTGCCCTTGCTAGGCAGGCACCAGAACCACTGAGGTAAATCTCCGGCCCATGTCTCCTTACTCTTCAGAGCCTCCTCTGCAGGCAGCTTTCCTTTTGGTTTCCATCTTAGCTGCTATACATCTTACATTTGTTGTCATACGATAGTGAATAACTTACGTAAGTCTTCCAAACTGACAAAGTCCTTTCAGCAGAAAGAAGCACTGTCTCTTCCATCTTTGTACCCCTAGTGCCCAGTTCCCAAGCTGTGACTCTCAGTAACTACAATTTGAAGGGTTTGTGGCTTGAGCCAGGTTTGGGGGAGGAAGGGGAGGGGTGTGTGTGTGATTCCTGGTGGTAGAGGTCCTTGTAACTTCTCATGTCAGCCACTAGGTGGCAGTGTGAACATGGGACAGCTTGGTCCCTGGAGGGCAAAGGGAGAGGGCCTTGTAAAATGCAACAGGTGAGGAAAGACATAGGCTAGTTGATGCCTGAGCTAAGATATTTACAGATTGGCTGCTACTTTCCTGAGAAAATATCTATCTTAAAAGATGTTTATTAATTAGAAATAATGATGGCTCAGGCATCTATAATGAAACTCCATAGACAGGGGGCTGAAAGCAGTAGTGATTCCTGAAGCTTTGAAGGCAGAAGTACAAGATTGAGGTTCTGGCTGATTTGGTTTCTCCCAGCAGCCTCTTCCTGGCTTGCACACAGTGGGGAGAGAGGGGCTCTGATGACCCTTCTTCCATGGACACTATGCCCTTCACAGGGACCCCTCCCTCATGACCTCATCTGATGTGAAGGTCCCGTCTCCAGATCTCCGTACCGAGGGACCTTGTATGAGCATGGCATGGGACAGCAGTGTTCATGGACACTGAGCAGCAGGCTGGGGTGTTGAGGGTCACCAGCATACTGCGATGCTTGCCTGTCCCTGTGTTACCTGCTGTTACTGATTAGGAGGAACTAGATGGATCTGTGCTGCTCCCACTGTGCCGTGCACACAGACCAACACCTGTCCAGCTTAAGAGGGAGTGCTCTGACCACTTCAGAGCACCAGGAGAACCTTTGCTGAGTGTCTACTGTGATGCCTAAGGCACAGTGGCCATCTGCTGGCATGGCTCTGGCCTGTGAAATCTTGCACGTGCTGTACTACAGTATTTCTCTGCCCGGAAGTCCCTGTATGACAGTGTGGTGCCCTCCTGTGCATCTGGCCCACCCTCACCCCAGCTTGTCTCCCCCCAAACAGCCACACTGTGCTGTGACTGTTCCTGAGTCTAGTCTGTCTCCTATAGATGGAAGTTTCCACAGTCAGGGACTGCTGTGGATTGTCCTGATTCTCGTCTTGGACCCGTATGTGGGCAGTCATCTGTAAATACCTGTCCACCAGCTGGCTTGGTGAACAGGATGATACTTGAGTGGGATTTTACAATCCTGTGATGGCTGCTACTCCCTCAGCTGCTTCTCCAGTAGCTCCTGAGTGTGTGGAAGTTTTTAGGAACATGCTCTTCCTCACTGGGGAACTGTGTGTTCAGGATTTGCTTGGAACTGTGATATTAGCTAAGTTGGTGACATGCAAGAAGCAGTCCCCCATGTACCCAGCCCTCTCGATGTCCCGTGCTGATTCTCAGGGTGCATTTTTACACACTGCCTCTCTGTCCTCAAGGTCTTTGCTTGTCTTGGCTCAGTCCCATCCCTCCACTGGCTGGAGTCTGCTAGTACATTTTGTTCAGGGTTCCAAGAGCCGAGGTATCTTGACCTGGGAAACCAGCAAAGGTGGAGCACCAGGTGGGACGCAGGCAGTAGAGAGCCACAGAGGGAGGAGGCCCTGTTGGTAAAGAGACACACATGCAGAGATGGTATCCTCAGTCCCAAAAGGAGAAGCTGGCAGTGACATTTTAAAAGCCATGCTGATGACAAAATCTCAGGGTTGCAAGAGATACCAAGACTAGGGCCATTTCTGCCGTGGAGCCCAGCGTTGCTCAATCAGGGGCCACTGGCGTGACCCACCACCACTTGGGCTTGCAGGTGCGGGTTCACTGCTCTGCCTTTGGCCCCTTTTCTCCATAGAGGCTATTCGGGACTCTGTCTGGGTCACTTGGGTGGGTCTGGAGTTGATGATTCATTCCCAATAGCTCACCAGACCTGTACTTGTTCTTTGTGAGCCAGCTGCAAGTTGGAGGGCATTTCCATTGCGGCTTTTGGTTGCTGAGATGGTTATCAGAAACCAAAACTGTTTCCAAAATGTACAGCATTAAATAGCAAAGCTACCTACACCATCTTGCTGTTTTGGGCTGTTGCTTAGAGGTATTTGAAACTTTCAAGTTGGTATAGTCTGAGTCTTCTCCATGTTTTTTTTTTTTAATAACATTTTAAGAATAAGTCCCAGTGGTTTGGTATTTAAGGAATGGCATTTACTGAAGAGAGAGAAATCTCAGCCAGTCATGACATTAATAAGACCAAATTGATCTCAATTCATGGGAGACTTCAGCCCGGAATCCCAGAGTGGTTCTTGCCTGTACTTGAGCGGGTGCTGCTTTGGTGAGGGGCGGTGCCCCCTGGATGTGAGTCCCAGGCTGTCTCTGACAGATGCCACCAAATCCAAGTTTTATCTAGAGAGAGGCACAAGCTGGGGAGCAGCAGGAGATCCCTGTGAGCATCACAAATAAAGGACTCTTAACAGATTTGTTCCGCTTTTCCAAACCGGTGATGTTTTAAAGAACTATCCAGCTTTCTTCTCTTGGAGGAGGCTTTTCAGGTCTTAGAAAGGCATCTTTCAGGACACAGGCTGTTTTTCTTCCTCTGTTAATTGCAATCAGCTACTGAGCTTGGTATAGTTGTTTGTTGGTTAAAGAAATGTGTTAAAAAAAAACAACCCAGTTAACGTTGCATCTCACGTTCTAAAAAGACCTCATTTTCACCCCACAAAGGGTCCACGGTCATTTGAAGGTTGGGGATGTTGGAAAGATCAGCGTGACCCACAGTGGCCTCCAAGGCGGCTTCTGGGACACTCAGTGTGGTCCTGTTTGACTCTCACCTTCAACCTCACTTAACCACATGATGGAGGCTAGTTAATAATTTAAGTCTCATTTCTTCTGCCTGGAAGAAGGAATAAGTATGTGTAGCTATGAGGCATATCATCAGACCTCCAGTCCAGATGCTTTTCCCCATGTGACAGCCAGCACTGCACTGGCCTTATCTTGATTCCTGGGGAAATTTCTGGAAGGAACCAAGACTCAAAATCAAGCTCAGTTCTTAGGATGACAGGCCTGACGGAGTGGGACCAGCTCATCTCCTTGGTAATGTCTTTCTGAGCTCAGACCCCTTGTCTGCTCCACAGTGACAGTTCTGCCCTGCTTGGATGATATTTTGGATCATCTGTCCACCTGTCCATCCATCCATCCATCCATCCATCCATCCATCCATCCATCCATCATCTATTCATTCCCATCCATCATCTATTCATTCCCATCCACCCACTTTTTAAGATGAATCATTGTAAGCAATGTATGGCCCAAGGATGAAGGTACACATTTTGGCTTCCTAGGCCTCCAAAGTTAGTGCACTTGCATAGGACCCTGGAGGACCCTGTGGGAAGCCCAGGTGAGCCCTTGGCACATGTCCATGCCCCATGGTCTGCAGATGTGGTTCCCCATGGCAGGAGATCTATATTGGCGATCAACCCTGAGACACCAACCGTCTTTCTGTTTTGTTTTGTTTTATTTTGTTTTGAGACAGGGTCTCACTTTGTAGTCCAGGCTGGCCCTGAGCTCACTATGTAGCCCAGGCAAGCCTCGAACTCGACAATCCCCCTGCCTCTGCCTCCCAGGTGTTGGGATGACAGGCGTGAGCCACCAAGCCTGGCATACCAACCGTCTTTTTGAATGAGAACATCTTGTTAGATCTCCACCTCTGAACTGCTGGTACCCAACCTAGCAATGGTCTCCAACCACTGTCCACTGTTCCTAGTCCATACATCGTTTAACAGACTTACAGAATCCTGGGGACCAGATGTGCTATGGTGACAGGGCCCTACTTTCATGGCCTACCATGAGAAAGCCACATGGGTGATTGTGTGGTTACATGCTAGGGCTCATGTATTCTAAGGGGCTCCCTTTTTATGTAGTGTAAATTATAACCAATAGGATTTGAGAGATCTATTGGAATTGTCCTTTCTATAACTTGGAGATACAAGATAATAAGCATCCCTCATTAAAACAGCTGAGATTTGGGATATGGTCCTTGCAGTTGTGTTGGATGCCGGTGGAGGATATTGGGGTGACCCACCTGGGGCTCAGCACATTTGTCTGGGAAGTGATCTGATTTCTGAGACCCCGGGATTGGTGGAAGGCTCACTTCACATATAGGAAGCCCCCGGGATTTGAAGTTTCCAGCAGGATGGGGGAGCTGGACAGGATGAGAAGGGCAAAGGGAGGGACTCCCATTTCCTCCCAGCCCTGTTTCCCTTTCTGCTGTCTATCCCTGTGGATCTGAGGGCTCTCGTGTAGGATTTGAGCACTCATGCAGGATTTGTCCTCTTGTGACTGGCTTATCTCACTGAGCAGTGTCCTTGAGGCTTTGCTAAACTGTAGTGTGCATCAAGATTCTCTTCGTTTTTGAAGGCTGAGTAACATTCCACCATCTGGATGGACCCCCATTTTGTTTAGCTGTTCATCAACCTCTAGACGTTTGGGTTGTTTTTAGCCATTATATTTAGGTTAACAAATGCTGCTTTGAGCTGTTACAAATAATGTGGCTGTGAATGTTGTCCAAATATCCAAGTACGTACTTTCAGTTTTTTTTTTTTTTTTGAGACAGGGTCTCATTTTGTAGTTCAGGCTGGCTCTGAGCTCACTATGTAGTCCAGGCAAGTCTCGAACTCAGCAATCCTCCTGTCTCTGCCTCCCCAGTGCTGAGATTACAGGCGTGAGCCACCACGCCCGGCAATTGCTGGTGTGCGTGAGTCTCCACGCCCAGAATTGTATGTGGTTTCTGGGGATTGAACTCAGGACCTTGCGCTTGTGAGGCAGGCGCCGGAACCACTGAACTAACCCTCCGGCCCCGTACTTTCAGTTTTTAAGGGTAACATCCTCAGAGTAAAATTGCGGGACCATACAGTAATTTAGTGTTTGACTTTTTGAGAAACCACCATGCAGTTTCCCACAGTGGCCACACCACTGGACACACTTGCCATGGGCAAGGAAGGGCTCCAGATTCCCCACGTCCTCACTAGCCCTTGTGACTTTGTTTTTTAATTGTACCGATGAGTGTGGAGTTGTGTTATTTCAAATGTTTTCAAATGGTCATGGAAGCCAGGCCACCATTCAGCTGCCTCTGGCTTTGTCTGGTGTTGTGCCTACACTTGGGAGTGTACCCTGCTCACACACGCACCGTGGGGATGTGTGTTGCAGAGGTCTGGCTCCTGAAAATGGCTCCCATCTTTGTAAGGCAGGTTCCCCTTTTCCAAGGAGTTGGCACACAGTCCTGGCCACGGGGCTTCATCTGCTGTCTGGGTAGTTTCTCTGCGGCTGCTTCCCAGCCAGGACAGCAGGTGCATGGACTCATGAGAGCCCTGTGCTGATAGGGCTTGACAGTCCCTTACTCTTCCTGTTCCCAGAGTGCCGGAAATGAGACCTCAGCGTGGATGGGCTGGACATTTAAGATAAAAAGTGGGTGTAGGGCCTGAGATTTAGCTCAGTGGTTCCACCACCTGCTAACAAGCACAAGGTCCTGAGTTTGATTCCCAGTAACCACACACCACAATGCCAGGCGTGGTGGCTCACACCTATAATCCCAGCACTTGGGAGGCAGAGGCAGGAGGACTGCTGAGTTCAGGGTTTGCCTGGCCCACATAGTGAGCTCGGGGCCAGCCTGAACTACAAAGCAAGACCCTATCTCAAAATCAATCAATCAAAAAAAAAATGTGGGTGCAGCTGGAAGTGAATAGAGCCTGGCTGTGTTTCCACCCAGGAACTGTCAGTGTTTCAGATTTCCAAAGGGAGGATTTCTCCACACAGCAGAGGTAGCACTTTTGTCCAGAGCCAGATGTCCGTAAACGGTTTTGTTTTCTTCTAGGACTATCATAGTTTTTGCTTGAAAAAGACATTTCCACTAGAAGACACGGTGTCATAGAGATTATGGTAATTCTGAGAAGCTGAGAGTGGGTTTATGGAAATTGTCAATAACGATTGCATATACAAACTCTTTCAGAGTTCCCTATAATATTTGTTATGCTAATTTTGAATTGCTGGGGGTTTCTGCAGGTGTGAAAATGGATGGTGTTTTTCATTCTTTTGGTAAAATGTTATGAGGATGATTTTCACTTTGAAAAAAATAGCAAGAGTGGTTGAAAATGTGTCATCTATGCAGAAGAAATGGACCACTGGCTGACAGAGGCTTAGAAAACACAGGCGCTCATGGCCATAGTGGGGCGTGAGGGCCGGCGCTGCCTGGGCCTGTGGCTGGCGCTGGACAGCTTTGGCCTCTAAACACCCTCTCATTCTTGATGGTCTTAACAGTGACCTACCAAAGCCCGACCTGGTGACAGATTGGCAGCATCACCCTCAGCAAGAGTGGGCAAAGCACCTCTGCTCGCTCCTGTGCAGCCATGAATGACCAAGGCAGCAGTTTGGCCCACTGGACCATGAGGTGCCCACATTCTGCATCTGTCCACTGGCCAGGTAGAGCAAAGGCTATGCATGAGTCCTTGATTTACTGGTGCTCTGAATGGTCTCATTTTTCTTTTAATGTTATATTATTATTATTATTATTATTATTATTATTTTATTATTGAGATATATTTTGCATACATACTGTTCACCCATTTTACATACATAATCCAGTGGTGTTTTGTACATTTGCAGAATTGTATGACCACCATCATGGCCCATTCTAGAATCTTCTTATTACCCTCAACAGGAGATTGGAGGTGGAGGCAGGAGGAGCACAAGTTCAAGCCTAGCCTGACAAGTTAGCAACTTAGTTGGACCCTGTCTAAAAATTGAAAACAAAGGGGTGGGGTTGTAGCTCATGACCAAGGCCCTGGGTTTAGTCCCTAGTACTGTAAAAGGAAGGAAGGAAGAAATGGGATACTGAGACAGAGATGGAAACTCTTACTGCTGGTCCCTTTATTCCAGCTGACCTCACCCCAGCCACGTACCCTCAATCATCTACCTCTCTCTCTCTCTCTCTCTCTCTCCCTCCCCCCACCCTGGGAGCTTTGCACAAGTGGAACCACACAGTATGAGGTGCTGGTGTCTGTCTCCTCTCACCAAGTGTGCTGTTTTTGAGGACATCTATGTTATAGCAGGTGTCAGAATTCTGTTCTGTTTTGTATCTGAATCATCCCCTTGTATGGTCACCACACCCATAGATCCCCTGATCCATTGATAGCATCAGTCCTTTGCATTTTCAAGAGCAGCCTCTGAGGCTAGGTAGCTCTTCCAAGCCCTGACTTGGGAATGTCTTAGGTTCAGTATTCCATGTTGGCTGGATGGGGAAATGAAGAAAGAGTTGGCATAATGCAATAATGATAACGTTATTACACTGCAGTACAATAACATGAATAATAATACAGTAATAATTATACGGTTTGCATTGGTCACCGTAGATAAGGTTACTGCCTGGTAACAAGCATCTGCACACTTTGAGTGGGCTTCCAGCCTTCTAGTGATGATGAAGCAGACAGGAAGCACCTGCCTCACCCTTTTTTCCTGTGATGGCTGAATACTGGCATGGTTTGGCTGATAACAGCATACTCCATCTTGCTTCCCTTCATCCCATTTCTTCCCCTGAGGATGGCCTAGGACTGTACCTCAACATCTTTCCATCACCCCCAAGGTTGCTTTGCAGCTGTTCTCTGGGCCACTCTGGCAGGACGTGAGTCACAGAGCCCCTCCTCCTCTCCTGATGTGGAGACTCCCAACGTAGCCAAGATCAGGGAGGGGTCCAGGCCCATTATGAATGTCCCTCACCCCCAGTAAGTCACGATGAACCCAGTTATTCCTCCTAAATATTCCCCAGTTTTAGTGGTGCCATCTTCAGAGAAATTGACAACTGTTGACCAAGCAGCTGCATCTCCAGATACTGAACTGTTACTGAGACACCCAAAACAATCCTGGGCTCCCCACCCCCACCGCAGGACATGTCCGCCCAGATAAAAGCAGGCTGAATTTGAACTAAACAGTGGAATTGAATTTGGTCCAATCGATAGGTACCAATCAGAAAGCTTGAGTTGAGACTAATTTGGGCTAATCATCAGGTTCAAATTCAGACTGATCAGTATGGTCAAATTTGGACCAATCATGGGCCTACAGTTACTATATAAGCAGCACTTTCCTTACACTAGGAGCTTGTGTGTTAACACCATTGGGCTGCAGCACAGGTTTTATTCATATACAGCCTTGCTCTGATGGTCTGGTAAATCTACTCATGATTTACTTCTCGGGTAGGATGCTTTCAGAAGGCCTTATAAATCTACTTGGAGTTCTTATCCTGAGTAGTCAGAGCAGTCAGTTTAAAAAGTACCATAAACACTAAGCTGCAGAGACCAGGAGCCAACAGAAAACAACATTGACGAGGATACTGACTGGCCTTGACTGACAGAAGCCAACAGCAGCAGAAAACAGCAAGGGATAATGTGGCCCAATAGCATCCAGCACTAACAGGAGCTGGCTGGCTGCATCAGGCCCCAGAGCTGTAGCACTGAGTGCTGAATCCATTGGCACTCGGAGCCCAGGGCAGGCGGCACAGCCACACTTTAGTATTTAATGATTTCTGTCTGAATTGGGAAAAAGAACCCCCAACTGCTGGCAGTCACTATGTCTAAAGGCCAGCTGTGGCTTTGCTCTGGTTTCATCTTTGTCACAGGATTCAGATGGAAGGAGGTATCACTGTTCTCTGGGCAGAGAGAATTGAAATAAGAGGACTCTGATGACAGTACTGTGTGGGTGTGTGCCTCCTTCCTCAAGGAGACCCTCCTAGCTATGAAGCAGGTCAGGGCTGTCTGATTCCTGTCCTGGGAGAGGATGGGAGACTGCAACTAAGAGAGCACTGTATATTAGAATTGGCAAAATAGGGTCCCTGCCTTTGTCCCACACTGTACCTTCCCTTTGCCAATAAAGTTTTATTGGAACACAGTCATGCTCAGACATTAACGTGACCTCCAGTTGCTTTTGTGCTGTCCTACTTGGGTTGACGATCTGGAACATGTGGCATTTTGAGTCAATGGCATTTGTCCTTGGCTTGCTGAATGAAGGTACTTGTGGAGGCTCTGTTGCCTTAACCCATCCTTACTACTGCATCCTCAGCATGCCTATCCTGCAGTGCACAAAGCTCCCGGCTCTGTAGACCAAGATCTGATGTTACTGTGGTCCCTAGCATAATCCCTCCCTCAACATGTTTACATTTTACTCCCCCAAACTTCAGGTGTGTGACCTTCCACTCCTTTGCAAGAATGAGGACCTTCAAATGGGATATGACCCTGGTCCCTCTGGTGGCCCCACAAAACCAGAGGGTCTTTAAAAGGGTGCCAGAGGGCCAGAGGTGGGGAGACGGAATGCTGGCACATGCTGCAGGCCTTAAAGATGCAGGAAAGGGCTATTATATGTGACAGCTTCTGGAAACTGGAAAAGGAAGGACATGGCTTCTGGACGTGGAGGATATAGAACCTACAGAAGGAACATGGAGCCTCTTGACAGGGCACCTTTATTTGAAGATTCCCATCCTTCAGAATGGTAGAATATAGATGCATATTGTTTTACACCTCTGTACTTAAGGGTATTTGTTACAGCACCAGTCCACCCCTAGCACTTCTGTCTCGGTGTCTGAATCTTCACAGCCACCCTTGGAGGCAGGTCCTGTTACCGTCTTCAGAAACTGCACGCCAAGGGCTTAGTGACCACCTTCAGGCAGCACCCTGTGCAGCCCCAGGCATCCCGTGCTCTTCACTGCACAGGCACAGATAGCCAGTGATGACCATGGACGCAGATTCTTGCACTCACTGTAGCGAAGATTAAGGAAATGACACACATCACCCTCCAATGGATGTCATCCCACCTTTTGTCGAACTGGGCGCTCTTCCCAGCCCTCCTGTCCCATCTTGCACCTGTGGCCTCTGTGAGCCTCGGCTACTCCCTCCTGCTGCCAGCTCTGCCCTCTCAGAAGAGACAGGAGCCACTCTGGGACCATCCTGTGCTACGTGGTACTCGGTGTGTTCCCTGCTCCCTTCCCCAGCCCAGGCTCCGTGCGGGGTGTGAAGACAAGCGCCGGCTGGCCCGGGTCAGGTCACAGCCAGAACTCACCCACAGCTCCGTCCAGATTTGCCTGTGCTCCTGTCTGGCCAGTCTTAGAGCCCTTCCCCTCCTTTGGCCCCAGTCCTGAGCCGTGGGCACGACTGATGGCTCCCAAGGGGAGAGCGCCCTTCATGTCTCCCTGCCAAGGCCTTATGACCTCAGCCCACTGCCAGATAGAAGTGAGCAGGGGGCCTTGCTGTGTCATCGCCAGGAGGGCTTTTCTGGGGGTCAGGTTGCCCTGGTAACCACACTTTGTGTGGCCTTAACTGAGCCCCAGGAGCCCCCTATTCCCCGAATCAAGCTTCATGACTACCTCAACATCTGGCTTTAATGTCTCACCTTTCAAACAGATGGATCTTTCCCTTAGGATGTCTGGGGAGCATGGCCTTGGGGGCCTGAGACCCTATTCAGGGCTGTGTTCAGAAACAAGAGCAAGGCCAGGTAGCAGTGGTGTTGGGAGATGTCGTATTAACCAGTTCTCCAGAGAAACAATAAGATACAAAATGTATCTGCACAAATACACACATTGAGGTGAAATGACTATTTTAAATAAGATAGTTTGTTCTGAGTCAAATATGAATGACCACGGCCAGAGAATATAGATTCAATTACCCCGAGTGGCGCATTATGCTGAGAAGTGTTTCCATAGACATTTATAGACATAGAGCAAAGCAGGTCATAAATCACTACCTTTACCAAATATAATTGGTTAGAGCACCTAGTATAGGTGGAGAGACAGCAGAATGAGGCCTTTGCTATAAGTCTTAGATGTTATCTCATGGAACTCATAGTGTTAGGGCCGCTGGAGGCTGGAGGTGGGCTTCCCTAATAGTCTGAAGGTTGTTAGGTCAGACAGAGAGTTGATAGTAATTGGCTATTAAGGAGACTCAGGTTGTGATGATTTTGCCTCTTGACCCACAGCGCTCCATTCTGTCCACAGTCACAATGTTCCCAGTCAAGATCAAGCAGGCTGCGGGACCTGCCCTATAGACGTGGCTTCCTCAGAGACCTTTGGTTCCTCAATCTACATGGCGATGGAGACTGAGATTTATTATAAATGAAATAGGCTTGTGATGACAGGGATTAAAAAGTCCCACTGCCTGTAGTGACAAGCCAGAGACTTAGTCGAGTGGGTGCTGTAAGTTCTAGTCCAAGGTCAGGAGACCAGATTTCACTGAGGCAGGGAGAGTGAATTCCAGTTTATTACAATCAACCACTGAAATGCTTGAGCCCATCCGACCACATCAGGAAGTAGTATTTAATGTGGGCGCCCCGGGGCTCAGTCAAGTGGCACATAGAATTAATCATCACCAGACTCCCAAGGTCACCTGACCCTGCCAGTGTGTTCGTGGCTGTCACCGCACCCTAGGACCTGCCAGTCCTTTGCCTCACCTCTTCAGAGAAGGGTTCGGACTTGCTCCCTAGCTCTCCAAGAAGGCCAGCTGTCTTGGAGGGTCCCCAACAACAATGTGGTGCCTCCCTGTCCCCTCACCAGTGCCCTCTGCCTGGGTTCCTGTCCCAGAGAACAGGTCACACTGTCTTACCACCCAAGGTTTGCGAGTCAGCCATGCCAGACCAACTGACCCTGGGCACCCAGCGAGAGAGAGAACATACACAGAATACTTAGCTCTAAATTCCTTTCTGGAGCTAGAATCCAGAATCCTCATGAATATTTAAGTGGCATTCAGAGTCAGTGTTTGGGGATGCTTGTTCTAAGGCTGTGGGAAGTATTATTGTTTATAAAACAGATACAAAGAATCTTTTGTCTCCATGTGTTTCTTTGGAGTCTACTTCTTATTATGGTGGGTCCTTATTTTTTTTTAAACACAGAAGGTAGCATATTGTCACGCCTTAAGGAGCATACAATCGGGGCCTGCCTGGTTCTCCCCTCCCACACCCTGCGGCATTGCTGGCTTCTCTGCCTTTCTGGTTTAAGCAGGTAGGTGCTCAGGGACTGGCCAGGAGACAGAAGAGAGACTGGTGATTAATGGTAGAGAGGAAAGATGGCATGCTGCCATTTGCAAGAATGGCCCTCTGTACAGTTCACCTCATTTCTCACAGATTCGGTTCTTGTGAATTTGTCTACTTGGAAAAATTTATTTTAACACCAAAGTTAAAATGTTCGTTGTCATTCTCAGGAGGCCCAGGGTGCAGCCTCCCGACCAGCCGATTCTCGGCTCAGGTGGAGCCAGAAGGTGTGCTTCTCTCTTCCTTCACATCTCACACTGCCAGTACATACTCATTCATTCATTCTTATTCATTGTGATTTTCTCTCCCTTTCTCCTCTTCCCTGTCCCGGTACTGAGGATTGAACCCAACAGCCTTAGCACTAAACTACGTTCTCAGCCCTTTCTGTGTTTTGACTTTGATTTTGAGAGGGCTTCTCTCTAAGTTGCTAAGTTGCCCAGGCTGGGTTTGACCTTCCGTCCCTCTGCCTCGGCCTCCCAGAGTGCTTGGATTGTAGGCACGCACCGTCCCACCCAGCTGTGTGTCCTCTTTGCCATCTACGTGGTGCCTCGTTTTTGAATTTTTGTGCTTTTCTGTTGGTGACTTTGCAGTTCAAAACGGCGCCCTAGTGCTGTGCTAATGTGCTGTCCGGACTTGCTGGGCTGCAGTGGGCCTTGCAGAGAGCGTGCATGTCTTAGCGAAGCCTCATGTGGGCATGAGCTACAGCACTGCTGGCCTTAAGCTCAGCGTTAATGACTCGACACTAACACACATAACACAAGGCTTAGAAGATCTCTGCCCCATCGTCCTCTCACAACAGTGGCCCAGTATTCACTGATTCAACGTCTGTGGCCGCTTTACAGAACATACCTCCCACAGGTAACACGAATCATCGGAGACACAGGCACGGGCAGTAAACCCTACTGCTGCCTGCACCCTGCAAGTGAGGAGAGGAGGCCCAGAACCTCTGGTTTATATTCACACAGGTCCAAAGCCTTGCTCTGTGTTGTCAACTTCTCTTCCCTGAAGGGTAGGCCGCCTGCTGGTCTGCTTTTATATTTAAACTCTGAATTCGGTATAGAGCTCAGGTCCGAAAGACTTGGCTCCTGTGTCCTTGTAGCAGAATTGAAGTGTCGGGCTTTTCCTCTCCACGATTTCCAGTGATTGCGTTTGTGTGGTGTGGGGCAGGAGGTACTAGAAGAGGTGGAAAGAACATTCTGGGAACAGGCGACTTGCATGCTGAATAGCTTATTTTGTAGGGCGCACCTGCATCTACCAGGAGCCTCATCTGTAAACATTAGAAAAGCTTTCCCCACTTTGGTGGGCAGTCTCAAAATGCATGCTTTCCAAGCGTGAGCGTAGCAGGGCATCACTGACATGTTTACCTTACAAAGTCATTAATGAAGTGGGGCCTTTATGCAGCCATTGTTAAAACAGAGAAACTGCTGCTCAGTGCTTCACCGACAACTGTAGGCTCTGAGTCCCGCGGATATAACACCCTACCGCCACCTTGCTAAGTGTGGTGCTGCCCACCTGTAATCCCAGCCATTTGGGAGGCAAAAGCAGAAAGACTATAGGTTTGGGGTCGGCCTGAGCAACTTACCCAGACAGGACCAGGAAGGAGGGAATAGTCTGCAGTGAGCAAAAGAGTGCTAGCTTTCATTCTCAGAGAATTTTCCCTGCTGTGGGGATGGTGGCTGGAGGGGAGCCGGGCCCAGCTGAGCTCTTGGGGTTGCGGTGGGTGGCCGTGGAGGGTAGAAACCATAGTGGCCTCTGTCTGTCCTTGAGGCACTGAATTCTGGGCACGCGCAGGCTGGACTCCAGGGTTGTCTTTCAAGGGTGCCGTTTGCTAAGGAGACGGCAGCCTTCCCTCGTGGTGGTGCCACGTGAAGGCTCAAACCCAGAAGGAGAAAGAGAACGTGAGAGAGAAGTGACAGCCGCCTTCCCAGGCCAGAATCTCAAGTGAGAACAAGGTGGTCCTTCAGAAGCCCAGCCGTCTGTCTCGCTGTCTGCCTGGAGGTGACTTTCTGGTTTTCCTGCCCCACTGCAGTCATGGGGTGGAGATCGCTTCAGACATGGAGCCGGCGCTTGCAGCTGTACTCTGACCTTGCTGTGTGTAGCTTTTCCTTTCTCTCTAAAATAAGCCCCGTCCCGTTCAGAGGTTCTTTTGTGCTTAAGTGACATGGTGAATATTGCCAGCGCTTACATACTGTTAGCCCCCTGGTCATCCCGGCTTCAAATGAGGCTCCGGGGGAGTTCGGCCCACACGCATGGGTCCTGTGTCCCAGGAGCTTGACAGAGGAGACTGGGCACCGCCTGCCCTTCTCGGTGCGGCTCTTGTCTGAAGAGGGATCCACTCAAGCCCGTTCTTCACCCAGCAGGTTTGACACCATCTGTCCAATCAGATGGATCCTCGGGAACCCTGGTGACAGGACAGGGGCAGGAAGGCAGAGCAGGCGGTGCTGAGTCCGGGCATTTGAACAGTGAGCATCTTAGCCCTGCGCAGGTGCTGTGGGTAATTGGCAGGCTTCTGTCTTTCTCCCCTAAGTGTCTCGCAGCCATCTTGGGCTGGTCACGGGGCAGGACTGACGGGTTCTCACAGGCTGGGTACCCCCAGCTGGAAGGGAAAAGGAGCCCCCTTGTTAAGTTGGTCGTGGTCTAAACAGTGCATGTCCCCTGCGTGTGACCGTGTCCTCACCTTTCCACAGACATGCTCCTGCCCCTCTGTATGCTTCTTGGCTCCCTGTGACCCCTGCCAACGTGCACATAGGACATTGCCTGTTGGGCTTTCCCCATTTGGGTTTGGAATTGGGGTTTCTTTGTCGTAGGTGTCAGTGTAAGAGGTATTGGTGTCTCAGTGTAAGAGATATTGTGACTCTTAACAATCCTAGGCTACGGACGTGGGGTTCTCCTCCTCTAAATCTCTCTTTGCCTTTTGCCTTTAGCTTTTCTGACAGTTTTTTATAGACTAGAACATTTTTTTGTATTTTGTTGGTTTTTCATGTTACCAAATCAGACCCCTTGCCGCCTCCTGGTTCAGGAAACACAGAAGCGTCTCACCCAGTTTCACTGTTCTTGATCACTTACTCTCATTCACTTTCCGTTTGCTTTTCATTTATTCCAGAATTTCCATATTTTATATGCGATCACTTCTTTTGCCATCAGAAGTCCTTTTTAGAATTCATGTTGGCGACAGATTCTTTGCCTTTTTTTTTTTTTTTTTCCTGAAAATGTCCTTATTCCACCGTCTTCTGGGGAAGACGTTTTGTGGAAGCAGGTTCTGTGTTGGCAGCCGGGTCCCTTTCTTCCTATCTCTGTGTCCCTGGCTTGTCGAAAGGCTGCCGTGGATGTAATGGGAGGAAATGGCCATTTGCTTTGGCTGCTCCAGAAACATCCTCTTTGTCCTTGGTTTTCACATTTATGAGCCTAGAGATGATTTTTCCTCGTAAGCTTCAGTGAACTCTCTCAGTCTGTGGGTTTGTATGTTTTGTTAGGGTCAGACTAATGGAGAATAATCTGTTTTGCATCTTTCCTGCCTCTGAGACCCTAGCAACACATAGCAGAGCCTTCCAGCATGTCTGTACACGTCCTTCTGTCCTCCTCTCCTTTCTGCTCATCGGGCTGGGGGATGTCTGCTTTTGCTGACCTGTTTTCCAGTTTTCTTACCCATCTTTCATGTGCTATTTCATTCTAACCTTAAGCCCACCTTTCTTTCTTTCTCAGTCCTGGTGATTGAACCCAGGAGTGCTATACCGCCGAGCTTAAACTATACTCCCAGCCCCTTTCACCTTCTGAAATAGGGTCTTGCTAAGTTGCCTAGAGTGGCTTCGAACTTGCCATTCTCCTGCCTCAGCCTTCTGAGTAGCTGGGATTATTGATGTGTGCCACTACACACAGCATCAAATCCTCCTTTTGAGTTCTTCATTGTAGATGCTGAATTTTCAGGTATGATACTTTGTAATTGATTCTTTTGTCTGCCTTCCAGTGTCCAGTGAAATTTCTCCTAAGGCAGCTATTTCTCTGTTTATCTTTTGTCAGCAGCACCCTCGTGACCCTTCAGGCAGCTTATTCCAGTCATCCGCAGGTCTTTCTCTGTTGCCTGGTTTTCTCTTTGTTTTCTGACCTGGTGCTTGCCCTGGGCTGGACAAGGAGTTGATAGAATATCAGGCACTGTACATATAGATTTATGGAGACCCTCAGTGAGCTGGTTTTCTACCTTTTCCTGCACTGGGGAGACAGAATGAGGGCCATTCACCTTTACCTGGTCAGAGACAGCAGAACTAGGGTTGGGTTGTAGGTTTGGGAAACTGACTGTGGCTCTCCTTCCTTTCTAGAATGTAACTGCTGCCCCTCTCTGTCCCCTGGCCTGATGACCACTTCTTGGCTCTTTCCCAAGCCCACAGTGCCCAGGGACCCTGGAGCAGGAGCAGCTGTGAGTCCTCTTACCTGGACAATGGTCCCTTCTCACAGCCTGGGCATCGCTGGTCTTCTCAGCCTCAGTTGCTCTCTGGCATCTGCAGTGAGGTATTTGCCATTGTGTTTTATTGTCTGATCTCCTTTTGGTGGGAACTCACCTGCCTGGAGCTCGTGTATTCTATCTTTCTGTTCCCACAAGGCTCATCCACTTCATTCTCTGTGTGCCTTTGTCATGGCATCAACAGTTCCCATAGTTCCTGGTGTGGTGAGATGTTTCATGCTGTTCGGGGAAGCTGTTTTTTTGTCTCGGGTATCAAACTAATATTTGCTGGCAGGCCTGGTTCCTCTTAGTGGAAACCAGCATCTAGGGACTTCACATAAGTACAAAGGTGCTTATTGTCAAGGTCATAAACATCATGAGTGTCTTAGTACTGCAGAATACCCGAGCCTGATCATGTGTAAAGAGCTGAGTTGATTTGACTCTCGGCTCTAGAGGGAGTTCAGGAACGTGGCAGCTGGGAGGGCCTCATAGTCTGTTGACCCTGGAAGAAAGTGGACAACAGGGAGGAGCAAGGATGGCCAGACTTGCTCTTCTACTAAAGCTACTCCTGAGGTCATGAGCCCTTTCTGGAGGGAGGACAGTCCTCTACATGTGTGGCCAGTTCAGGAGGCCTCACCTCCCAGCTCTGTTTGGATTCTGTTCAGACCACAGCAATGTGTTTTATCTCCTGGATCTTAAATCTTAATCTGCATCTCATCTCCCTCCACCTGCGCTGAAAACCTTAGCTTTTTTTTTTTGGTGGTGATGGGTGTTGAACCCAGGGTCTTGTGAATGTTGGGTGGGTCCTCCACCACTGATCTGTACCTCTAGCCCTTTTTATTCTGCTTGACTTTGTTTTATGAGACAACGTCTTGCTAAATTACCTAAGCTGGCTTTGATCTTAACTGTCCTCCTGCCTCAGCCTCCTGAGGAGCTGGGACAGCAGGCACCGTGGGTGGTGCTTGGCTAAAACCTCAGCTTTAAAGAGCAGCATCACTCTCATTGTGGTTTACCCTGCCACACACATGCAGAATCCTCCAAATACCAATCCTGACACTTCCACTAACAACCTGGTGCTAAAATGGCTTCAGACTTTGATCAGTGGTTATGTTTTGTCATTGGAGTCGGTCCCGTTAGGGATATGCAATTAAATCACTGTGTTGGAAAGTCATTTGCAATAATTTTCTCTATTTGTTTATGCCAGCAGCCATATGCATGCAGAGATTCCTTTAATTTCAGTTTCCATGTTTAACGGTTGCTGCTTAAGTTTTTAATTTGGGTTTATAATTATGAAATATTTGCATCATTTTAAAGTTGAATGTATAAAATGAATTATGCACGTGAAGTCCAGCTTTCTCCTTCTCTTTTACACCTTTTTCCTTTGCCCTAGGTGGTAGTTTTTTTTTTTTTGAAAATACACCTCTCTACTGCTTGCAGAAAGTGCTGTTAAAAATAAGTATTTATAGCAGTAGCTACCATTTAGCGAAGTTGTGTGTATCTGGCAATATTGATAATTACTCTATATCCACTCTCACTTTAATTGACAAAATACACGACCAGGTAGGGAATACTAGCTCTGCTTATCTTTACCTCTGGGGCTCAGAGGTGTTGAACAACATGACCAAAGCCACACAGCTGGTAACTTTGAACCTGAGCCAGAATCCAGGTCTTATCCAAGCAAGTTTGCTACATTGTGGTCTCTGCAGTTTGGAAACTGCCAGTTACCAAATCTGGGTTGGTTACACTTGATTATTTCAAAGAAATCCACATCTTGAACCTGGTGGACAAGATGATAAGGGAAATAAGCCTGGCACAAATAACACACATTATCACTTATAGACTGAATGCAAGAAAGTGGAGTTCATAGGAGTAGCGAGTAGAATTGGGGGTTCCCTGGGGTTGGGGTATCTGACTGTCAAAGGACACAAAGTGGCACGTAGATAGGAGGAGTAAGTTCAAGAGGCCTGCTGTGCAGTGTAATGACTATAGTTAATAACCTATTTTGACTACTGGACATTTGTTGAGAGTAGATTTTTTTTTTTTTGAGACAGGGTCTCGCTTTGTAGTTCAGGCTGGCTCTGAGCTCACTATGTATTCCAGGCAAGCCTCGAACTCAGCAATCCTCCTGTCTCTGCCTCCTGAGTGCTGGGATTACAGGCGTGAGCCACCACGCCCGACGAGAGTAGATTTTAAGAGTTCTCATCACAAAACAAATAACATGCAGTAATAGTAAGGTTACACAGCCCACCCAGCCATACCATGGCAATACATACTTTAGAATATCATGCACATCACAAGTATATATCATTTCTTGTCAATTAAAAAAAAAGATTTGCATGGATTTTGGCATGTTTACCCAATCTCTGTTTGGCCATGGTAGGACCACATGGGTTGTTATGCCTGGCATGGATGAGGACAGTAGGTAAGGTAGTGGCCTTGTGATCCTAAGCTATGATCTTATCAGTAAAATTGACATCGATCAGAACCCCTCATGAGAGAGGAAGCTGTGACTGTCAAGGGCGCGCTCACATCTAGCATGGGAGCCCCTGTCTGGGGACACCAAGGAGCTTTCTACCCAGGGCTCCCTTCTCTGGCTCCAGCCACGTGGTAGGGTATCCGCTTTATGGCAATTGCCTTTCTTCTGTCTTTCTTCTTCGGTCAGGTTTCTCACAGCAGAGCCATTTAAACATGTGTTGGCTGGAGACATTTGCGTGAGACGGTGGCGTTTACACACTTAGCTGTGACCTTAGCCCTGTATCTTCCTTGGAGGAGGCTGAAGGTTCCTGTGTCCTTCAGGCTGAGCAGTGACTTGCTCTCTCCCCACAAAGTCACTTTTGTGATCACTTTCCCTCCTCTTCTTTGCTTTTCCATTGAAAAATTAAGCAAAGCCCTCTCAGGCAATGGTGATGATGTCTCCGGCTGTACACCATCGGCACATTGGGTCGCACACACAGTGAGGAATGATGTGTTTGCTCCTGGAGGGAGGAGGTTGCATGTCCCAGCACAGACCTGCGGGGCCTTGGTCTCCTCCTGGGCTCACCTTTCCCCAGCCTGCTGCCCCTGGGCGTGCAGCTGCGGGCTCGGAGCTGTGAGAGCCCGAGTCATCTTGAGTGTGTGAAGCCATTTCCAGACACAGGGAAAGCTGCATGCTGTGCCTACTGTGAGGAGGGCAGGGGGCTTCTTGCCATCTGAATGGCACAGGTAGGTAATGATATCAGCATCCTGTTTCCAGTGAATTATGCTTCATTAGAATTCTGGAAATAATTCTGAAACTTGCTCTAATTCCCGCATGAAAGAGTGGCGGATGGTGGCCTATGTGAGTGTGTGTTTGTGTGCACGTGTGCGCGCGCAGCAGATTCCACAATTTAGCAATTTAGCATTTCTGCATTTTGCCAGCTTTGCAGTCTGGAAGTGCCAGGAGCTTTTCCTGCCAAGGTCTGCTCAGTGACCACGTGGCAGGTGGGCAGGGGAATTGTGGAGGGGTCACTTTGTCCCAGCTTCCATCCTGTCCCTTCTGGGCTATTCTCATCCTCCCATCTTTCCTCAGTCAGTTATATTAACCCCAGCAGGAAATGTTCCAGGGACTCAGGTTATCCTGACTCTGATCTGCCTGGCCTCTGCTCATAAAACAGGGACAACCAAGCCCATTTATGCCGTGAATTCATAAGAAGGTGCATTAGCTGGTTTACAGCAGCTTTGGGCAAAATGCTGAGAAGGTTATTACCCTGCATACACTTTCCTATACCTCTTGTCTGCAGAAATTCTGGAGACTTCTGGAAATGTGCCTGGCCTTCGAGCTGATGGGCAGCAGGCGCACTGTGAGGAGGTAGGAGAGAGTAGGAGAAGGTAGGAGCAGGTAGACGTGTGTGTCTGCTGGTCCCCAGGGATATTTTCTGAAAGAACAGGAAGTAGGAGTTCACACGTGTTGGAATTTATGAAAAGAAACAGGGAAGTCTGACACTTGAGTATCATGAGTCACACAGGCCAGAATTCTTAAAGCAGGACCTTGAATTTACAAGAGGACAATGAATCTTTATGTGCCAGGCTTGAGAAGGCTCAGGAGCCTCCTTTCTCGTAGCACCCCCACCTTCATCCAGCCTGGCGGGGGTTGGGGGGCTTCTGGGAGATGTGCTTCCAGTAGATTCTCTCTTCTTAAGTCTGTTGCCTTTAATGATCTCCTGGACCCACAGCCACACTAAGTGCTCAGGGGCTTGAGGGCAGCTAGGGGCTCAGCACCATGGGATCCTAGGTCCTGCTAGGTCCTGCTGAGTCCTGGTGGGTGAGCCACTTCCGGGTGTGGCATCCATCCTTCCCCTGACATGGAGGCATCGATGCTAAAACTGCTGAACGCATGCCTGATGGCTATTCTTGGATTATTGTCTCTCATTATCTGTCCACAGATGGCACCATGAATCATAACCAAAGGAATGAAAATGTTAGGCACCAGGATGTAGTTGCTAAGGGATTGGGCGGGGGGGGGGGTTACAGTCTGCTAACATGTGCTGGCAGATTTTGAAACAGCAGCCATGTAGATTTGAGAGGAGATTTCCCAATGGCAGCTAAGTGTCCCTAAGAGACCAAGTTCTGTGTTTAAAAGAAGACATCAGTATTTTGATCAATCCTATCGTGACCTGAGGACAAACTTGTTGAGTAAGCGGGGAATGGCCAGAAATCCTCTGAAAGGTGATCACAAGCCAACAGCAAAGAGGAGTCAACTCTACCCACAACATACATTCCTAGAATGAAGGAGAAGAAGCCAAACTCAACTTATGGTGGGTAAAGGACATTTCAGAAGTGTACATTTCTGCCGTATTGTACTTCAGCCTCTCTTACCTATTTAAAAGAAGCCTCCTTGTAGACCTCCTTTGTGCACGCACAGGCTTCAGGGTGGGTGGAGGCATGGGGCTGCAGTAACCTCGCCTTGGCCCCTTGGCTGGGGAGCTTCGCATACTCTGCAATCCATGAGTTGTGCCTTCTCCTGGTGACAGGTGGATGTGTCAGAGGGAGACCAGAGAGATGGGGAGGGTCTTCTTGCAGTGCAGTGCTGCTCTATCTTGCTCACATGGCTCGCCTGATGCCCAGGTCTGTGTCCAGAATTACTGTCAAATACAGCTGGCAAGTCCTGTGTTCTCAGGGCCCCTGAGAAAGGCACAGCTGAGCCACGGTTCTTGGCTGGAACTTGTCAGCTGCCTACAGGCCCGGCAGCCCCATAATCTGCTGCCACCATGGTGTTCTGTGTTTACAGCACCCATGTAAATGAGCGAAAGAGTGATTGGATTGAAAGCAGTGAAGACCCATGTCATCATGTCACTGCTCTGACAACACCTACGAGTGCTGGCAGTTTGTCCTGCTCAGATCTGGTCTGCATGTCCGCCACCGGACGATCCTATAACACAGCCACGTGTCTCAAATGGGACACAGAAGGACTAAGTGAACCAGGAACACAGCAGAGATGTGGTTACCCAGAGCCCTAAGAGCGGAGAAGGATGGCTTTTGGGGTGTGAGTCCTGGCCCCAGGACCTCCCTTTTAGCTTTCAAATCCTGCAGTGGAAACTTTGAGTCCTTGACTTATGTTCTTAGTGGTTTTAATTTTTTTTTTTTTTTGAGACAGGGTCTCGCTTTGTAGTTCAGGCTGGCCCTGAGCTCACTATGGTGCCCAGGCAAGCCGCTGCGAACTCAGCAATCCTCTTGTCTCTGTCTCCCGAGTGCTAGGATTACAGGTGTGAGCCACCAAGCCCGGCATTGTGGTATGCGGTGTTGATTGTTGGTGGGCGTGAGTTTCCACGCCCAGCATTGTATGTGGTTTCCGGGGATCAAACTCAGGACCTTGGGCTTGCGAGGCAGGCGCCAGAACCACTGAGCTAACCCTCCGGCCCTTTAAATTATTTTTTAAAAATTGATCTTTAAAAAAAATGTGTTAACATATATATACTTACACATTAAGGGGATTCAAGGTGCTGTTTCCATACATACATCCAGCATGTAAATCCAGCCCCCCCAGCCTTCCCAGTCCCTTGGAATCACTACTGACAGGTTGATTCTTTTTAATTTTCACCTATGAGATAGAACACACAACCCTGGCCTTTGTATATCTGGCTTATTTCATTTAACAGCATGTCCTCCACTTCCATCCATTTTCTTCCCAACAACCAGATTTCATTCTCCTTTATGGCTGAATAATATTCTGATGTACCTGTACATCGTGTTTTCTTTATCCCTTCATCTCTTGGAGGCACAGATGTGAGTCCATATCTTAGCTGTCATGACTAGTGCTAAAGTAAACATGGGTGTGCCGGTGTCTCTTTGGTATGCTGATTCTTTGTCTTTGGGTAGACAGTATGTGAAAAATGGTCAGTGTTAGCTGTCAGGGAAGTGCAAATCTACAGTGAGATATCATTGCATTCCAGTTAGAAGGACTATAGTATAAGTACATGTGTAAAAATTGCTGATAAGGATGAGTGAAAACAGGACCTTTAGACAAGGATCTTAGAAGCCCCTTTGGGAAAATCACTATGCCTTTTCCTCTTTCCTTCCTCTCTCCTCCTTCCTCAATATTTTCCTTTTCCTAAACTTTACCTGCTGATTATTAGAGCACCATCCCAGGTATTTCCTAATAAAGTAAATGTCTCTTGATTATTTTTATTCCTCAAGGTATTGAAATGCAATTTTATGTTATTTAATCGTGAGGAATTTAATTCACAGACATCCCCTGCATTTTAGCAGCTAGCGGCCCCTGGGTGTTAGAGGGCCATGTTATTTTAATGGGGTCTGCAATTTAGGGTAAATATGAAGAAAGAGGGAACACAGATCTCTTTCCATAGTAAGTTTCTTCTGTAGCACTGGGATTAATTACAAGTGTGATGTTGTTTTCTCTAAAGGACACGACCTAGCCTGAATTTATTTATAAATACTCGGAGATGGTAAGGTGATGGAGAGGGAAGATGGGGCTGGGGCTGGGGTGTGCCCTGCTTTATTTGTTCTGTTTTCTGGAAAAAAAAGAGGCGTTGAACTGAGTGAAGACTGTAGCTGTGATGTCTCTAGTTCAGTTCCCTGAGACTGTGAAAGGGCCAGACCACAGGACTGAAAGAAATGAATCAGTTCCTACAGGCCATTTTGCTTTTGTGGATGAGATAATTCTAAGTTCATATTTCATGCTCCTCAGGGAGATGTGACGGTAATTTCAGTGAAATGTCTTATATGGTTCCTTACAGAATCAGGTTCAGTCAAATCCTTTTGAAACACTAAATTAATGTTAGTGCATGAATATAATTCTGTTTATATAATTTAATTTGTTAACTTTCTTTACACCCTAGAATGAAGTGAAATATTTTGTCTGTAAGGTAAACTGAGAACAACAGTAATGCCTTTTCTCTGCAATTTCAGTTACTCTCCGTGAACCTCTGTCCAAAAATATTAAATGGAAAAATTCCAGAAATAAACAAATCATAAGCTTTAAAATTCCCTGCCATTCTGAATAGCGTGAAGAAATATCACCCATCTGCTGCTTCCTTCCCAGGACATGAATCACCATTCTGCCCAGCACACCCACACTGCGTAACTCACCTGCCCACGAGTCACTTCATAACCATCTCGATTATCAGAGCCACGGGGGTCTCAAGGCTTATGTCCAAATGGCCTTGATTTCACTTAATGGTTCCAGAGTTCATAAGAGTAGTGAAGCGGAAAGTTTAGATACACCGAAGAAAAGCCACAAAGTATTTCATTTTAGTGAAAAGATGAATGTCTCCAGTTTTGTGAAGGGCTCAGTAATACCCTGGTTTCTAGCATCCTCTGGGTTCTTAGAATGTGTCCACAAAGATACAGGAGACCTCTGTGGTTTGCTGCCTGAGTAAACCAGCCATGAACATTGCTATCCTTACTCTTGCCATTGGGTGAGAAATGCCTTTTTTTTTTTTTTTTTGAGACAGGGTCTCACTTTGTAGCCCAGGCCAGCCTCAAACTCACAGCAATCCTCCTGCCTCTGCCTCCCAGCTCCTGGGATTACAGGGGTGAGCCACCACATCTGGCACTGTGGTATGTGATGTACTGGGGATTGAACTTGGGATCTTGTGCTTCTGACACAGACACCAGAACCACTAAGCTGAATTCCCAGCCCAAGAAATGCTATTTCTGAGTGATGGCAGTGGTGTGTGTGGTGGCTGAGCCTGGGTATTGTAGAGCTGCCAGGCCAGCAGGAGTATCTCGGAGGTTTTCTGGAGGTTTCCAAGTCTTATAGTTGAACTTCCGGGAAAATCTAAAGTTAATTTCTGTGCCTCTAGAACATGAAGTAAAGCAAGAGAAGCCAGCCACACAAGAGCATGTAACAGGATTTCGCATATGAGATTTTAACAAGTAGACACAATGATTTGTGGTGGGAAAAATCAGGTTCTTGTCACTCTGGCTGGTGGGCAGGAGGAAATTAGAAGGGGAAAGGGAAACACGTAGGCTGATGGAAATACTCCAGTTCTTGACTGGAGTGCTGATGATTTGGGAAAATAAGGCCATCAGAATGCATCATGTTATATGCTTGAACCCCATGTATTGCAATGTATGTATTTTTCTCCAAATTATAGCTATATGAAGAATTATAGAAGAGGCATTTGGAGAACTGTAAGTATGAATGGGCTTTAGAGGCTGTTTGGGAGCAAATAATGCTCCGGTTGTGACAATACATATGGGAAGATGCCCCTTCATTTCTTCAGATACGAGGGACTTTGAGAGGGAAGCATCACGGTGGTTCAGCAGGAAACACACTGTGGTGAAATCTCACACCTTCTTGTGTTAATTGCACTCACACAGGCACATATACACCACACCAGGCAACACAAACACAAATATGTGAGCTGGTTGGATACCACACTGATTTTCCTCAATTTTTGAGGTATGTGTAAAACTTTTATAATGGAGTTTTGGGGAGACAGAGGACACAGCTTTTGCACCTGCATCTCCACGTGTGATAGTTTTGTCTACAGTAGCCCACACCCCTGGAAAGAGACTACAATCCTTTGGAAACAGCTTGGATCTGGTGTTTGCTTGAGGACTTCAAGTATCAGTGAAGAAAGCAAAGAGATTATCCCCTACTCTTGTGCTAAGTTGAGGAGTGAATCTGACTGGATTTGAGGAAAGGTCCTTTATGGAAATGCTCAAGTTAGAATAGGTCATAGGGTGAGTTCTTACCATGCAACTGTGTCCTTGGAAGAGGAGATTAGGACACAGACATGCATAGAGGACCGTGAGAGGACACAGGAAGGAGATGGCATTTGCAACCCAGGGAAAGAGGACTTGAGAGGGTCCAGCCCAGCAACACCTTAATCTTAGGCTTCTGGACTTCAGGACATGGGACAATGACTCTCTTGCCACCTGGCCACGAAACTTTGTGTGGCAGCCCTACCAAACCAATCAGTATACACACGTGCATCGATCTCGGCTATCATTTCTTTCTCTGCCCTCAGAAAATGCTGCTCCATTTGTACTCTATCACAGCATTAATCTCCCTCCTGACTTTCCAAGCAGGAAGGCTATGCTGACCTAGGGCACTGTGGGGCTTTCTGCCTCAGGAGGTTGTAGGCAGTACCCGTCCTATCCTGGCTTTGGAACCCAATAGATAAAGTCTACCTTTGTGGAACTGTAAATCCCACTCCCTGGAGCTTGCAAGGCCAGCTTCCTGGTCTGTAGAGTGAAGGTAACAGCAGCCCTGAGCCTAAGGATGGAATCAGATGCAGATCTTCAGGGCTCAGTTGTGTGCATGTGGTGAGAAAACATGCGCAGCCATTGCTGTGGGTGGTTGTTCACGCTTCTCATTGTCAGAGCGTGCCAGAGTCGGTCTAGGAACACCTGCAACTTGAGTGCCAGCCTCTCCTACGTAGAGGTCTCGCTCCTTCTGCCATGACTTGGGCGACCTTGAAGTGAGTAGAAGAGCTTACTGCCCTGTGCCTTACACCTTTGCATGTGGAGGCTCCACTAGAGCCTCTCATGAACACACTGCTTCTCTGCAGCTTTTGGAAGATTGTTGGCTTTCTGGCACGATTTCTCGGAGGAGGAGTTGTCCTTCAAGCCCACTGCTGTTTTAAATGAGAAAGTTGTTTTATTGGCAAGTCCATCTGGGAAAAGAAAGATACGTTTGATAGATGTGAAATTGCTTCCTATTCTTATATGTGAGTGCCAAACTTGGATGCCTCTCTCTGGTGTTTTTCATGGAGTTTTTTTCCCCCCCTGACTCCCATGAGTATTTTTCAGGGCAGAGAACTGGGTACATTACACCAGAGTTTCTCCTGAATAGACTTGATGAGGAAGGCAGCCTCCTCGCCAGAGCTGGCAGGTTCTTACCTGATCTTGGCTGGAAGCTGAACTTCTAGAATGAAGGTAGATCAGCAGCTCTAGATGCTGAGATGATTTTTCTCCCTAACTATAATCTCCCAGTGCTAACCACTGGACCGATGACACCACTGTCTCATGATCACCTGTGGCACTGGTGAAGTCTTGGCATCCTGGGATGTGACTCCCCAACATGGGTGCTTGTTTTGGACCAGTCTTCACCAGACAGCACTACAGGGAGCTGAGGTGTCCAGGCTGTGGAACCCAGGTTCAAACCTAGTTAACAGTGTGAGCTTTGGGGAATCTGGTCAAGGGGCAAAGCACAAGGTACCCATGGATGGATCATGCTACATGCATCCCGCAGATGTAGTTGGCACATGGTAGGAAGAAGAGTGCAGCTCTCACACCAGCAAGGGGGCTGTCTTCCATAGTGTTCCCAGAATCCCCTCCTGTGCTTTGACCAGTAGAATCTGCCAGAAGTGATATTATGCAAGCTCTGGAACCAGCCCTGGGAGACCAGATTCTGAGCCTTGTCCTGGGGCCATGGTGTAAAGAAGTTGGTCTGGTGTACTGGAGAGTAAGAGAAGGTATAGATGAGGACTGAGGAGCCCAGACACAATAAGACCCAAGAGGCTGGGCTGTACCCACCACCCACCCTCAGCAAGCCAGGACAGTAGTCCTTTGGCTCAATTGCCGGTCAGATGTGGGGTATTTCTTTATGAAGTAATATCCAGTTGTTCTTTGTTACCAACAGGAGAATGGTTCCAGGACCCCCAAAGGTACCAGAGGTTTGCTGAGGCTCAAGGTCATACGTAAAATGGCACAGTATTTCATAGAAACCACACACATCTTCCTGTGTACTTAAATCATCACTAGATGATTTCTAAAACCTATTGCAATGGGAATGTTGTGCAAATAGTTTTCACTGTGTCATCTAGGAAATGATGACAAGAAAGAAGTCTGTACATGTTCTGCACGTGCATTTTCCTGAATATTTTTGATCCACAGCTAGTTGAATCCACAAACACATTACCCTTGGTGAGAGAAGGGCAACTGTATTTATCAATGTAATAGCAGGCTGAGTTCATTTAACTCCTTTCTATTCAATTTTACTCCTAACTGATTACATTTTAATCATGAAATCAGTATCATTATAGTGATGCCTTTGGTAGAACATCAAAATTGATCAGATACTGTAACTCAATTGTCAATGGTGATTATATAGACTATCCCTTTTTTGTTAATGAGGTGAATTATATTGATAACTTTTTATTCCTGAAATAAACCCACCTCATGATGATATCATCTCCATATACTGTATAAGACTGCATTTGGTTTGCTAATCTGGGATGCTTTGCTGATATGGAATGATGTGGTTTTAAGCCATTTGCCCATGTGAGCTATTTTAATTTGCCATAACAGTAGTAGTCATGCTTGCAATTTTATTCCCTAGTACAGAGGAGGCATGTGGGTACAGAGGCAGGGTAGCTTGTCTGTGCTCTCAGTGTTAGAATGACCCCTCTCAGGCCATCCGGTGCCCAAGCCCTAGGCTGTGCCTGCAGCCCTGTGCCCGGGGCCCTGTGCCACCAGAGGGAGACCATCTCAAGCCCCTTGCTCCTTGGCCATGAGTGGAGCATGAAGGGCTGGATCTGTTTGACATGTCCCCCACCTAGGTACCCTCAAAGGGGAGGCCTTGTCTGGGCCAGTCTTTACATGATTGTTCAAGTCCCGTTTCAACCTAGGGAGGCCTGAGGCACTGAGTGCGGACCTGCCTTGGGGTAGCCTCACAAGTCCTTCCTGCACTGTGTCCTCTAGCTCTTTCCCGGTCCTCAGAACTGTGAGACAGCACTTCCTGGGGCTCTATCTAGGCAGCACCATTGTCCTGTTGCAGGTCCCCAAGGAAGCCAAGCACTTCCGGGTCAGATGCATTGATTTGCAAAGGCTCTGGACCCCCTTGAGTAATTTTGTGAGACCCAGGGCCCCTGTTTCTGTTGGAACCTGCAGATTCGTCACTGGATCATCATTCACTGACTCATCAGATACCTGGGTTTAGCCCAGGGATGGCAGGGACTCCCTTAGAGTCTGTATAGACCAGTGACCTTGACCCACTGAGCCAGGCACTGGGGCTCCCTGTCATGCTCTGAAGATGTTTTTACCAAAATATCCTGACCAGCCCCTTGGTCTTTGAGTACCGGTAGCTTTTACTGGCTGATATCTGGCACAGGAGACACTGTGCTACCCAAAGGGAAAACCAAAGATGAGGAAGATGGGGATGGGGTCCCCTGGGCGCCTCTGTTGTCTCTGTGCAGAGCCATTCCCAATTCTGGCAAGGAGGTGTGGGGAATCACAGAGCCGCCTATAAATAGCTCCTACTGTCGGGAAGCACATTGCACTTTGGCAAGAGGAGGAGGCTTCCTTGGGGCTGGCAGCAGGTTCCCCCCGCACTCTGTTGTGGATGCCAGGAGACTGTTGAGCATTCAGTGAGCGAGAGGCAGCTCTGCCCTCGTCCTGGGTCTAGCTCAGCAGCAGAGCAGGTTGTGCCGTGAACGCTCAGTCGAGGAGCGGCTCCAGGGCACCGTCACTGCCAGGTTGCCCTGGGCCCGGGAAGTGCATCCAGAGGCCACACAGTCTGGCTCCCGGGCATTTTTACTGCTGTGAAGATGTTCGCAGGTACTGTCATACCCTGCGTGGGAAGCTGGCTTTCTTGGTGCCTTGTTGAGCCCTGTTCTCGCCCAGATGACAGATGGGGCAGGGTGGACACTGTCTTGATTTATTCAGGCTGCTGTAACCAAACACCATAGACCCGGCAGCTTAGGAACCACACAAGTTGAGGCCGGAAGTTCAAGACCAAGGCTCAGCCTGTGAAGCAGGACATTATCCCTCAAGGATGGGAAGCCAAGGCCTGCCTGGGTTTGGACCAGACTAAGGTGCAGACAGCACCAGGAAAGCAGGCAGTGCCCAGCGTGAGTGGGAGGTGGCGACTCCCTAACTCTGAGGCCCGGACCGCCACACTCGTGACTCCATCCTCCCAGGACACCCCTGAACACTTCTGTGCAGCCAGGAGTGTTGCCCCAGGACCTGTGTAATCTTCAGATCCCGCAGTGGTGGTGTCGGCTCTTCGCAGCGCCCCGTCCTTGGGTTCTTTGTTGCTGGGTCCATGGGAGACGCTGCACCATGGCACTGGGGAAGGGGAAGGAAATACGGGCCAGGCTGTGCTCCTTAAAACCTAAGGTCTCCTTGATGGAGTGGGTGCAGGGACTGAAGGGCGTTGCGATAGTCTCATCCAAATCAGGTCAGAGATTGAAATAAGCCCAGCTGTGAGGCGAAGGGATGGGGACCGGGAAAGGTGGCTAGGTCTGCATCTGCCTGGCAGAGTGCTGCAGTGCTGCCTTCGAGGCGTAAGGAGGACTCGGTGCGTGACGTGCCTGCCGCGTTTCCTCCAAGCCCTGGGGATGCGTGGAATATAGGCACGTTGTGATCCTCCAGCAATGGGCGGCTGAGGTGCGCATCACAGGGGGGAGGGCAGAAGTCCTGGAGCCAAGGCTTCCGGATGATGGCCGGGGAGATGGGGACAACACGTGTGGCAGGGCCCAGGTTCCTGCCACTCCTGCACAAGACCTGGTCCCAGTGTCGCTTCCCCGGCACAGGCAAGTCCACCCTGCTCTGTCACTTCCCAACCGTGAGTGTGATCATCTTTCCACCGTCCTCGCTCCTAATAGACTGTCATAGCGCAGATTTTGATGATGTGCCTCGGAGAACATGAGATAACTATGAGTGTCTGAGGTGCCAAAGAAAACCCAGCTGTCGGTTTTGAAGTTAGGAAAACAGATTCACCCATCGCCACCGCCACCAGCAGCCAGTTGATTTCTATAAAATGCAAGCCACGCCCTCTCTGGGCTCTCACTCCAAGGTCAGGGACGGACAGGGGACAGGTGCTTCTCTTGGAGAAGGTGTGGCTTCTGGCTAATGCTGATGTCCCTGCGTCCTGTGGGGTCTCTGGGACCCTGAGCGTCAAGGGCAGAGCCAACTGGGTCCCAGACGTCAGGTCCCGTTTGTCTTTGTTCTCCGTGAGGTAGTCTTGGTGTCCATCCCAGCATCAGCAAAAGGTCCCCTTCATGGACACCCTTCATTCCGGTGAAACCTAGTCGGCCATGAGGCGCTTGTAACTGGGAACGACCGTAAGAACCGCTGCTCTCACAGGCCGACTCTGAGAAGTTGGTTCCATGCCGTGTTAATTAGGGAAAGAGCCCTGGATCTCAGCAGCTCGACCGCATGCCTTGGCCTGGGCATGAACTAGCTCCGTGTGTGGGGCATCGTGTAAGCTCTGTGCCAGTTTCATGTGTCCAGCAACGGCCAGCCATAAAGCACTCTGACGCTATGTGGTGCGTCTGGAAGCTCATGACACTTGCATGGTAGTTACTGACAAGCGCATCTGAGGCCCGAGCGACAGACCTGATTCCTGCTTCCTTTGTGCATCTGAAGCAGGGGCCACGAGCCAGCACCCAGCACTGATGCGTCCTCACCCCGTCTGTCCCCAACCTCTGCTGTTAGACGCATACGGGGACCTGCGGCGGGCTGCCCACGGAGCCGGCAGTGATGCGGGAGGGCGGCCCCTGCTGCCCGAGATGCTCTTCCTGGCCTTGCGCTGTTGTCCGTACATCGTCTCTTTTGCATTAGGGGCAGAGTTACTTTAACGCGGAGGGCTTGGCTTTCGCGCTAAGTTGACAGCGCCTCGAGCTGTTCCTTGGAAGTTTGAGCTGCTCTTTGATCCCCTTTCTTGCCATTGTTGGCAGCGGCTCTGGGTGCGCTTGGCATCTGATTGTGTCCAGATGTGGGCTTGGGTGAGCATATGTGAGTTGTCAGAAAGTCACTCTGACACAGGGGACTTCTTTGTGTACCCACCACTGTTCAAACCTTTACATGCATGATCTCACCAAGTCGTCAGACATGCCCACCTCACAGATAGGAAAACTGAGGCTTGAGGATTAAAAACACAGTGCCCAGTGGTATGTAGCATGTATCTGGAATGTGCACACAAGGTAGCCCAAGCTAAAGGCTTGTACATTTTACCTCTATGGCCTCCATCTCCATCCCTCCGCCACTTTCACACGAGGCATTTGGCTGTGGTGAGAGGAGCCCTGCCCCATGGCAGAGGGGCAGATAATAGCATGAAACATCACAGGCTCAGGGTTCCAGAGAGAGAAAGAGAGCCTGGCACTCAGCTGGGCACCTGGGCATGGGTCAGGGTTTGCTGAATTCAACATTGCTAGCTGAGGTCTAGAAACCAAATCAGAGGGTCTAAGAAGGGAAAAGTGGGAGAGGGTCCTGCCTCAGAAACACTCAGGCCTCTGCCTCTCTGATTGGAAGTGGCCTGGGTGCCTCCTTGGGCCTCCACTTGGCCACCCCCAGGCCTCGTGGGAGGAGTGCTGTAGACTGGGGACCCGAGTGCAGAGGTAAATGCCAGGAGGGGCCGTGCTTTGGAGCACTGCGAGGCAAGGACTCCACCTGCACACGGGCCACTTCTGAGGCTTCTCTGCCCTTGGCCTCAGCTGGTCTGATTCATCTCCTAGCACCTGGTGACCCCTCAGGGCCAATCGCCAGCCAGCTCCCCTATTGGCTTTCTCTTGGGCTCCGCACAGGTGGGATTTTGCCTTTTTAAAAAATTGTGTTAAGACCCACACAGCATCAGCCTCAGTGTGTTAACCATTGTTCGGTGCACAGTGCAGGGCCAGGGTGGGAGAGCACGACTTGTAATAAATGGTTCAACGTACAATTTTTCAATTTTTTGATGGTGTGAAAGCAACATGCCTTCAGCACAACCTGAACTTGTGATTTGGATCCTTGATCTTCTCTTGGGGTAGCCATTGCAGAACGCTGCTCTCTGACAAAGCTGGGCAGTGATGGCAAGCACAGTGCCCAGGGGACCCCTGGCCTCCATCGTGAGTGAGGACTACCTGTGGGTGCGCTGCGGCAGGGCTGTGATGCTCAGAGGGAGAGGCGCGTTAGATGGCTTTTGACTTAAGATATGGCGGTGGCTTTGCTGAGGTCTAACCCATCCTGAGTCAAACTGTGTGTGTGTGTGTGTGTGTGTGTGTGAAGGAGGATGTTTGTTGTAAGGAGTTGGCTCCCCTGAGCATAGGTCCGGTGAGGCTGGGCTCTGTGGGGCAGACATGGATGCTGCAGATCTTGCTTTCACTGCCTCCAGTTGCTCCACCTGCCCACACTGTCACCTCTGTGACCTCACTGCAGACGTGCTTGTCCCCAGGTTGGCACTATAAGCTTGGGTCTTCCACAGGTGCACACATGGTGGCTGGGAGCCCAGGGCCTCTTCCCTGGGGCTCTGTGACCCCTTCCCTGTGGTCTCTGGTTTGGGGGCATCCCCAGGGCTCATAGCCTCACACACATAGCTCTCCCCACATGTTAAACGCCGTGTGATGTCTTTGCTGGAGGCGGAAGGCATGCAGGGCTGCGTGGGATAACTTTTGTAGGGGTTGTTCCTGGTGCCACCCAACTGGCTGTCCCCACACTTACGGGCAAAATCTTCTGATCTGAACTGAAACGTGACGAGATTTCAAGCCTCCTCGAGGTTTAGCCTTCATCCGTTCTGGAGACCAGCCTGTATCGAACAGAAACAGACTCCCAGAGGGGACCGAGCGAGCCAGGCAAGCCCACTGGGATTGTGGGATGTAAGAGAGAGGTGGAGGCGAGGCTTCCGGGCTCTGACCTTGTAGAATTCTCTGTTGCTGTTCAAACAGTTTCCCTTGATGCCTCTGGAGAGAGCCCTTGCTCATTTAGTTCTGAAATGATAACTCCACGATGAAAAAACAACCAGCTCTCTGGGGGAAGCTTCACAGCGTCAAAGCAGAGTGGTATGAGTTGACAGACGTCACAGCTGCCCTTTGCAGAGCTGTGACTTCGCGCCCTTTAGCACGAGGCCTTCAGTGATGTAAAGTCCATAGAAACCCAACCCTGTACTCTGCAGCTGACACTTAATCTCCACGTAACTTCTCATCTGCAGGTGGCGATCATAGCAGGCAACTTTGAGCTGGCAGAATACATCAAGAACCACAAGGAGACAGACATCGGTGAGTAAGCTCGTGGGGAAACCACGGTAGCATTCATTTTGGCTCAGAACATGCGCTCGAGTTTTCCTGCATCCTCTGAGACTGGTTCAGAGCCCACCACTAGCAAGCTCCCTAGGGAATCTGGCATGAGTATCCCTTTTGCCTCTGGTCCCGTTTGCTTAACTTATAGCAGGGAGGGTAAAAAACGAAAACAAACACTTCCTCTGGGAACAGGAAGTGGTTCCGAATATGCCCCCTGCTTCCTGGAATGTGAGGCTCTTGCCTCTTCCAAAGGTTTCTGTGGCAAAGTTTCCCTCCATGTGAGTGTAATTAATGTAGAAAGGTGGAGGAACTGGAAAAAATGTTTCGTCTACGGTAGCAGTTCGAACTAGGACCCTCTATCTGATTTGTATCTCTGATGTCCTCAACCATTGAAAGACATTTATATATATTGTTATACATTGTCCAAACCCATAGAATGTCCAGCCCCAGCAGTGAATCCTAATGTAAACCGTGGGTCTCAGTTTGGGGGTGGTCCAAATTAGTTGGGACAAATATCTGTCCTTTTGGGACACACTGACCATTAGCAAGGCTGTGCATGTTGGGGTTGGGGAGCTATCTCTGTGCCTTTCTCTTGGTTTTGCTGTGAGCCTACAACTGCTCCGAAAAGTGAAATCTCCCAAGAGTCTAAGAAAGGAAGAAACTAGCCAGGGAAACTTATTGTCAAGGGATAGATGCAGGGCATCATTCTATCGGTGAGTCAGATTAACTTGCAGCTTGTTTAGATGTGTTCATCAGAAGGCGTCGTGAGGTACGTGCTGCACAAGGATCAGGGGTAGCAGCTGAACTGGGAGAAGAGAGCGCCACAGGTCTCCCTTCCCCTCTCATTGGTCTACTTTGCTTTCCCCACCATGGTGCTGATGACCATTCCCCTTTTTAGTACCCCTTGTGCCAACCAGGAGGCCAGTGTCTGGGGCTCTTCCCCATGCCTACCGCCCAGCCATTGGCTGGGCCCAGTCTTGCACCTTGGATGAGCCCACTGGCCTGGTCCCTCCAGCCCAGGGCTTCCACAGGACCTGCAGCGGGGAACAGTCCCATTGGACCAACAGTGGTGAGCTTTCAAGGATGGCGTCACTGACCTAGGGGGTTGGAGTGGGGCTGAGAAATGGTGGGAAAGAGTTTGTCTCTCGTCTGTGCCTTTGCCCCGTTTCGGGTGCTGGGGGTGAGCACAACTTGCGTTTGGCTGTCATGTCCTCACTGTGTCCAGTGTGTGCCCTGCATGGACTCTGGCGGGTCCCTGTATTGTGTGGGGAATTGCAGGAAGATGCAGAGGCAGCAGCTTGGCTTGCATCATCCTGAACCCCACAAGGAGCATCAGGCCTCTCAAAGGCTGTGTTGCTGCTGATGCCCAACTTTCCTGTGAGCCAGGACAAATCACTGTATCACTGCATGCACCAGGCCTCCAGCATAGCCACATCAGCACATCTATGAGTGCGTTATAGAGATGGATGGATTCATGGCAGCAGGATGATGTACAAAATGAACTGAGCTCTTGGAGTGCTCGAGACTGTCTTCTGCTGCCTCCTGGGTGCCAGGGAGCTGTGCATCAGGACAGGGTTGGCTTGAGGTCTGAATCATGAAGGAAGATGCCCTTCAGTAAAAGGAGTCTGGGGAGGGTGGTGATTGGCCTCCAGTCTAAGCCCCCCACCCCAACAGAAGGGGACTGTTCTTACTGGGATGCAGGGTCCCGAGAGCTCACAGCTCTCCTAGCCGTCTGCAGGTCGGACGGAGCTCCAGGGTCTCTGTTGCGGTTAATAACTGCCAACTTGGACTGGGGCCTGTGCCACCAAGGCAGAGGCCAATGCGCTTCCTTCACTGCTCTCTGCATGAAACAGAGACTCAGCTTCACCCTGCCTGAGCCTGTCCTGCCTCACAGCCCTTCCCTCCTTTCTTCAAACTAAAAGACCAGCCACTGAACTCTCTTACACGTGACAGAACTCCCGAATCAGGTCACCGGAAGCTGACGCTGGAACCTGGCTTGGGGAGGAGGATTGCTTGACTTTTCAATGTTGAGATCAAATTAGCTTTGCTATCGGAATGTAAACACCTTATTGCAAGCTGAAACCTTTACTATCATTAGAAGAGAGACCCACTGGGCAGGCAGATGTATTTAATGACCATTGGCCGAGTCTGATGAATTAGTTAAACCAGTGTCCCCTACTGAGCGAGACCCCTCCCCTCCCCAGCCCATGTGGCTGCTGCATGTTACAGGCTGGGGCTGGGCCGTGAGCCTCCTGGTCCTGCCCTCTTGTGAACTGTCTGGGCCTGTGGCGAATGAACACAGGCTTCCTGTTGCAAGAGATGATGACCTTACCTGCTTTGAGAGCGTCCCTTGGGGTCCTGAAGGGAAAAGCGTGGTGGAAAATCTGCACTCCCCACAGTGTCCTTTCTGCAACTCCAAAGAAGTTACTTTGGTTTTTGGTTTTTGTTTCGTTTTGTTGTTTGAAAGTCCTCTTTCCATCTGAGCCAGCTAGAGGTTGTGCTCGTACACTGACACACCGGCATCTGCCAGACTGGCTTAGGGCTGTGTAGAAAGCCTCCCAGGAGAGGGTTGAGGGCCGCCAGGGCTGTAGATCTTGTCAGTGTCATGCCATTCAAACCACTAGGAGCCCGCTTACTTCTCTGTTCACTGCCCCTAATGACCAGATCCGGTATACAGCAAGGAAGGCCAGGTGCTGTTCGTCCCCGTGGCCCGCACGCCTTCATACCGGTGTCTGCCCTGTTCTCTGACAGGGCTGCCTTATTCTGGCCAATCAAAACAATTGGTGCTTACTGAGCGCTGTGAGGCCAGCGTTTCATACACAAAGTGACTTTCATTCAGGCTTCTGTTGCTGGATGTGGTTGGCTCCTTCTTACCAAGGAGTGATGGGGCCGGAGTCAGCTTCCCTGGAACAAAACTCAAGGCAAGAATAGGGCAGGGTTGTAGAGGAGATGCCAGGGAACTAGAGGCATAGGAGGTCAAGTTGGGAGGATGAGACAGCAGGACAGGGTATCTGAGCGTGACAGTATGGCCCCCGAGGCCCCATCCCTCTTGGGTCCTGGTGGAGTGATGAACACACGCTGGCCCTTCCCCCAGGGGGAGCTGTTGGTGTGTTTTCCTAGCAGTCAAGTTCTTCATTAGTGCAGGCTCCTTCTAGGTACCGGGAAAACCCTCCTCAGAGAGTGGCAGGTGCTGTAAGCAGGCCATGCACGGGAGCAGTAGGGCCAGGGTGTGCAGGCAATGCTTTCTCCGCTCCTCACTTCAATGCTTTTTTGAAATCATACTTCCGGTAGTGAATGAGCAAGCCAGCTCCCAAACCCAAGCTAAGCTCTGAGGACAGTGCCTGAGGTCACCCGCCACCATGTCCAACTGCCTTCCTGGAACATAAACGCTTCTACCGACTGCTGCCCACATAGGCCGGCCCTAGAGCCCGGGCTGGGAAGAGTAGGTGAGGATAAGAGAAGGTCCCCGACCATATGGCTCCCCTCCTCACAGTTAGGGGTCTCCCTCTCTGCGTCTTCATCCACACTCTGGCTCTAGGGCCACCAGGATTTAGTTTGGCCAGCGGGGCTCAGCTATTGCCTCGTGCTTAGAGGGGGAGGGGCAGGGCTGGAGGAGGATGCAGCCTGGGGCTGCAGAGGCGATCTGAGCACCGGTAGGGTAGAGGACCAAGGGTCCCTCGCTGGGCTCTTCCTGACTGACACCTTGAGGGAAGTCCCCACTGCTCGCAGAGGTGGCTTACTGGTGGCGGGCAATTTACTCACCCTCTTCTGGAGAGAAGTCATTGTAGATGGAACTGATCCTGCCCGCTTTGACCTCCCCGCCGCCCAGACTAAGTGCTTTCCGGCAGAATCAATTGTTCTCTCTTCGATCCTGGATTCCTTTTCAACTTCGACGTTTCAGTTGTAGCATTTCAAAAACAAATGGCTTCCCTGACTTCCTCATCCACCTCATCCTCCACGAAGTATTCAAAAACCCTAGGGTTGTTCCTTCCCCGGGTGCTCTGGGAGGTCAGGGTGAGGGGCTAGCCAAGGGTCGTCAGGAGCCCTCCCAGACTGGGTTAGTACAGCCAGTTAGGTACCTGCTCCATGGAGCAGTGGAGCAGCGCTGGACTGTGAGAGGGCAGCCTGATGGCAGACCCCACAGGCTACAGCCCAGAGCTGCTGCAGGGCACGCCTGGTACCTTCCTTCTGGAAAGGATCTGATGGCTCTTGCTGCTGTTCCCAGAGGAGCATCGTGACTCCGGTCAGTGTGCAAAAGTCCAGTTCAAGCTATGTTCGAACATCCTCAGGGACCCAAGCCCATGGCTCCTGGGAACCCTGGCTCTTCCTGGCTGCTTGTCCGCAGCCTCTTCCAGGAGCACTGGGCTGATCCGGGGACTCAGAAAAATTCTCGGGCTCTTTGGGAGGCGATGACCACAGAGAGGATGGTGGCCCTTTTGCCCTCACCTTCACTCCTGGCCTTAGAAGTGTTGTTGAAAAGCCCGAAGCCTTTAAGCTTCCCAGTTGGCCCAAGCTGCTTCCCTGTGTAGGGGAAGGTAGTGACTCATGGTCAGAAAACTCTCACACTTTGCCTCTGATTTTTGCAACTTTTCCTTCTCCTCCATGTCCTGGTTCCAAGTTGTCACAGATGCTTCTTCATATCCTGCTACCATGAAGTGTTTTGCATGGCTAGTAATTGACGCAGGTCAGAAAGAATGTAACACTAGGCTCATTTGGGGCTGCTGTTAACAGATGTCCACAACCTGGGTGCTTTACACAACCGGAATTTATTCTCTCCCAATTCTGGAGGCCAGGAGTCCAAAGTCTCCTCTTTCCCTCTCATGTTCGCTTACAAGGTTATCCATTCAGCCTTAAACCTCAAGATGACCTCATCTTAAGATCCTTAAATTCATCGCATCTGCAAAGATCCTATTTCCAAATCAGGTTATAATTACAAGTGTCAGATTAGGACTGGGACATAGGCTTTAGCGGCCAGCATTCCATTCACTTTAGGCTAATGGATCTGACAGCACCTGTTCCGCAGTGCTTGACACACAGTAAGCCTTGCATAATGTGTGATCAATGAACAACCCCACTGGCAGGGCTCCCCACCTGAGATGAACACTGCTTTCCCTCCCTTCTTTCCTGCCACACCCATATCCGCTAGTACCAGTACTGGGGCTTTGAGGGGTAGGACACATGACCCTGGACAGTGTTCACCAGAGTGCGGTGTGTGGCATTGTCAGCATCTGGGAGGACAGTGGGCTGTGTTGGGTACATGCTTGTCCCACTTGCTACCAATTATTACTGTAGTACCATGATGGTAGGTCATGATGCCAGGTCACTCTCTGTCCTTTGGCTTGGCTCCCTCTACTCAGTTCTCTCTGTGACCTTGATGCTGCCGTGACCTTTGCAGTCCAGTCTGTCTTATCTCTCTGGCCTCACGAGAATACAGGACAGGGGAGCGTGTCAGGGACCCCCAGAGAGTTCCATGTGTTCTCCATGTGCAGTTTGTCTCTCATCATCACACTGTCAGCCTCAGAGAAGATGGCAGGAGATGGTGGGGAGGATGGGATGGGGACTACGTTTCACCTTTACAATCCTTTTTTTTTTAATTGAATTCTTTATTGGTACATTTTATATACAGCTCAAAATCACACTCAACATTGGGGAATTTGTACCAGTATATGACAGAAGTTAATTCTCATTTTTACCCATATTTCCACCCACCCCCAATCCCCCACCCCTTATATACATGCTATTTCTTTTTCTTTCCAAATCATATTTATTCTTTCCCCTCATTACGTTGAATATTTCCTATTTTACAAAATCTATCAGCTTTACGGTCTTGAACACAGCTTGACCCATATGCTGCCTGGCTGCTGGGGAGAAACAGGGAGAAATGGAATGCTAACCTTGAACTTGGGTTTGTCCCGCCTCGTTTCCGGTCAGAACACACCCTCCAGACTCATAGCGGAGCCCTGTTAGCTTTCTGACACTGAGTGGGGTCCCAGCCCCACCTCTCCGGATTCTGAGCTTGAGGGCAGCAAGGTAGGATGCCCCTCCCTCACTTTGCTATCCCGGGGAACCTATCTATGCAGAGCAGAAGGACCCCACACTCCAACTGAGTTCCATCCTGAGTGTTACAGCAAGTAAAAGGAAGCACCCAGTATTTTTCTGACTTTCCCCAGGGCTAACTGATGGGATTCTTTTCTTTAAAAGATCCAATAGCCCTGGCTGTTGACCGAGGGATCCTTTGTTTTCTAGACCTGGAAGCGGCCCTACCAGGAAATCAGTGTACTTAGGAAGCTCCACTGTGGCTTGGGGGCCGGGGGAGGACAGTAAATATGTGGCCAGAGCGATGTGATTAATGGAAGCGCGGAGTTCTGTAGAATCCAGAAATGGATCCGGAGTGCCGAGTGGATACATCTCTCTCTCTCAAAGAGGGATCGCGTCTTACCCTGCAGCACTGTGCTCCAGCTGGCCGGCATGTATGCTTCTCCTGTCTGATTCTGTGCTGCATTCCCTTTTTTTTTTTTTTTTTTAACCCTCTTCCTCTTTAAAATATTAAGTGTAACCTCCACTGGGTTATTTTATCTGCCGGCTTGAAGGAAGTGATGGTTTGAGAGCGACTGTGAATACCAAAGTTAATCCCTGCTTGTTGTCATCCAGTGTTTAGCTGGGGCTGAGCAGATGAGCCGAGCCGGGTTGACGCGTGTTTGGCATGGAGCATTTACGATGACTTCTGTAGGACGGCGGTCCCAGAGAGCAGGGCTGGTGGGGAGCTGGGGAGCCCGCGTCCGAAATAGTCATGCAAATATTAAGCATGTTGCAGGCTGATAAGCTTGCGATCGGGATAACCTATTTTTCACGATCTTTGTTGTTTTTGTTTCTGCCTGGCTTTGTGGGGAGACGCACTGCCAGATGGATTAAATGACATGGGTTGTTCTTCTTCGACTGAACAAGGTTTGTTTTTATACGTCTTGTCCTTCTGTGGCTATGGAGAGAGAAGCGAGAGGTGTGTGTGTTTGTTAAAATGAAGCCAATTGAGCTGATGTGTGAGTCCAGGCGCCTGCTTAGCTGACTAAGGAGCACTTGGATACGGTTGCTAGGTTTCCAGACGGGATGCTTGTTATCATTATGCTGTGGATATGCATAGATGATAGATAGAGGGTGGTGTTTTCAAACAGATTTCTTAATGTAATATTGTGTGTGTGTGTGTGTGTGTATACGTGTGTATTTGTGGATAAGAATGTAAAATTCAGACTGATTCTGAATCGTAATTCTTTAAGAATATACCTGTTTGGTGGATACCACCTGCTGGGAAATAAAATAGTGCTGACCTGCCTGAGAGAACATTTCCGTTTTCTTGGTATGTTGACTCTGAAATATGCAACTTCCAGTGAGACATAGGTAATGGTCTTAAATGATCACAGTATCCTCTGTATATAAAAGAGGAGTCAGGAGATTCAAGGAAAACCTCCTACTCTGACCTATTTCTTTTAATTAGATGGGATAGTGTGGGGTCCCCGTTGTAGAGTCTCTGTTTATGAACCTCCCCAGAGGAAGTGGGGATGGCATTTCCCCTAGAATTAAGTAGCAATCACACAGCTGTTGGCTTGAGCCTTACGGAGTATTTTCAAACCAAGTGGCTGAAAGTGGGAGGACAGAGCCCCCCACAGCCATAGCAGCAGTCTGTGTCGGCAGGTGCAGGGACCAGCTAGTGCCGTGACCCCTCCATTGGGAATAACCTATTCTTGTTGTGTTCCCCGCTATAGAGCAGTGGGTGCTGTGTGACTCTGCAGCCTGGCTTGTGTGGGGTTTCTGGTGTTTATGTGTCTGTGTACAGTGTCCACTGTTTCCACCAGGTCCGGCTGTTTTATCCTGCTGCGTCCAGCTGTTGTCCCTCCTTCACTCCTGGTATCGATTGTCCTCTGCCGAAGGGATTGTTCTTGTGTGTATTGTTGTGGTTCTGCTTTCTCCACCTTTCCCTTGTGCCGGTCTATCTAGAAGTTGTATCCCCTGATCATAAAGCGCAGTTGATACACTGCTCTGTGACCCCAGTGACATCCTTTTTGGGACAGCCACATGCTGCAGATGTGTTAGGCTGAGTTGTGTTCGTACATTTGGTCGTTTTCCAGCACCAGCGCCTGGGTGAACGCCTACCTGGGGATTTGCTTCCATCTTCAGTCTGCCCCATGCCTGGTGTACGGAGCCCTGGAGGGCACTGTGGTGTGAGTCCTGAGGGATACAGCCGAGTAGCAGGCCGTGGCCTCTGTCTAGTGTGCCTTGTCTTCATCTGTCTATAGCACCTTCCATGTGCCATCCAAGCAGCTCTTCACCTGCTGGAGCTTGCCTCGTGGCCTGGCCAAGCTGTGGCCAAGCAGAATACTGCCTGAGCAAGGGCCTGGGAAGGGGTGTGGCGTGTCAAGGTATCCCTGTCACACTGTCTCTCCTGCAGCAGACATTTATGGCTGCTGGGAATCGTGTCTGTGGCAAATCCCTTATTGTGCACACACAAAGCTACTCTGTTGTGTCCGTCTAGGCTGAACTATTCCCCAAACTGGGGCCTTTCTTGGCTCTTTACTTCTAGTACCCGGGCAGCTTGGACCCCAGGGAAGCCCTGTGTCATCCCCTGGAAGCTTCGGGGACCCTGGACTCTCACCACACAGTTTTTGAGTTTCCTTCGACTCAACATGTTCCTCTTGGCTGGTCCCCAGCTCCATTAGGATGCAGCTCTTTGATTACAAATGTTTCTTAATGTCTCCTTCCTCATCTTCAAATGAAGCTGACAGATAATGTCAGTGTAACCCAGGTGTGTAAGTCATATAAGCATCAGCACCACATGCTAACTGCCACATAAAGGACTTGCTGTGGTGGGAGGGTGTCCTACCCTGGCTGACCCAGAGTACATCTTACTAAAATCTTGTGCCATACAAGACATGCATGTACTTTCTCTCATTTACCTGATGGGCTGTATTCCTGGAAAATTCTAGAACTGTGAAAACTGTGCAAAAGTGTACTGTCTTGACATATTAGAAAGCAGAGGTCACGCACTCTGAGAGGCAGGTTGTAGGTCTGTGGGAACATCTGGCACTGCCCCTCCCCGGCCTCTCCTGGAGGTCTGTCCTCTCCCTTCTTAGACCAGGGCCTCTGTGGCTCCCTGGGTCTCTACTTCTCAATCATTCCCCCCGGCTATCCCTGGAGGGATGCGCAGGGATGCAGACCAACACTAAGTGTCCCTTCTTAAGTAGAGTGTCCTTACCTCTGGCTAAAAGGTCATTCCTGTCCCTCACCTGCACCGATGTCTTTGTCTCCTTCTTTATCACAACCTGTCTCCAGGGCTCAGAATATGAAGGAGTCTGGGAGACCTGGGCTCCATTTCAGTGTGGGGACTCACCTCTCCCCCTAAACCTCCTGAGAGATTCTGTATCTGGCCAGACCAAGAGTGGTACCCAGGTTGCTTCCCTGTCACCCAGAGGTAACCGGGGACCCTCCCACTTTGGTCCCTCTCATCCTGTTGGACAGAAAATCTGTGATGCAGGGGGACAGGGCTCTCCTGAGACTACACAGTCTAGTGGGACCCAGTAGTGTGGGAGAAGTTCTTGATAGGATGCCGTCTAGCAAGACAAATCGCATGGCAAAGTGGGGAGGGGAAGAGGGGAAAGAGGAAGTGGAAAGAAGTACTAAGAAGAGGCGGGAAGACAGCTTTTTGTCTCTGCTATGCTGCTCATCCAGGACCGTGAGCTCAGGTGGGTGGACATGGCTCCATGACGTGGTAGTGGGAAGCTGCCGTGGGTTGTATCTGTGATCGGAAGCCTAGGTCCTTGAACCCCATTTTATGTCACAGTCATCAGGGAGGACCGAGAGCAAAGCCCAGGAGCCACCACAGGGCTGTGCCCGCATGCCAGGGCCTACGTCTTGTTCTCCTATCCTGCCTTCCCTTTCTGTAGCTCTCCGTACAGGTCACGTGCCACAGCGGATCCCATCCGGCTTGTGCTCCTCTGTCCCTGGTACCCACCTTCCATAGCTGTTTCCCAGCCTTTCTTCGCAGGCTCCACAGCACTCCCTGATGCAGAGCCCTAGTCGGCAGCACCTCCCTTTCCTTTTGAGCACAGTAGTTCATATCCTAGAAATCTTAGGCCCAGTTTGTCCTCGGGCTGCGCAAGGACCCCAGGGGACCAGCCCTGACTACTCTCTGTCCCCACATCCTGGGTTCTGCACTGAAGATCTGGCTTCAAGGCCAGTCATCGTGGGGTGGGCAGTGGAGCAGTGGGAGGCCAGGTCCTGCCACTCATGGGCTGTGGCTTCACAGACACCTGGCAGGGTCCTTGTGCACCGCTGGGAAGGAGCTGGGGTCCACATGGGTTCTTCTCTGTCCTGACTCCTCATCTGTGCCCTTACCTGGCAGCAGCCCTCACTTCCTAGGCACAAGAACACCTGCAGGAGCCTACACAAGGCTCCACTTGGGCCACGGCCAGCAGGAAAATTCCTTCCCTGTATCCTCCCGGGCAGACTCTTCCCCCTACCTCAGTCTTCACTGAGCCAAGGGAAACCCTGAGTGACTTTTAGGGAAAAACATTTAACCCCAGAACCTCTGGTCTTTTTTGCTTAAAGCCCTACATAGCTCTCACACACTAGAGTGCAGAGGTAGTCAACTATTCTTATTTCTCTGCAAAGGCTGTTGGGAATGGAGCTGAAGAAAAAGCATCTGACCAAGGATCCCATGGGTGTGGGTTCCAATCCAGAATTTTCAGGTGGATCTTGGACTAGCTGCAGTGTGTCTCTGGACCGCAGCAACTTCAGTGGATGATCATTTTTCTCTGTCCACATTCCCCACCGCAGCTGCACTGAAGGCTCCCTTTCGGTTAGAGCTGAGCCCTAGTGCAAACAGAGAGAATTGAGAGTTCTTTCTTGAAGCTCATTGTGGGATTTCAGGTATTTGAGCCTCATCAAAGGGCTGAAGGCTTGGAAGAATATGCGTGGTGGAATTAAATTGAACGGAGAAAAGGTTTCTAATTCTGGTTCTAATAAGCATAAGTGGAAAGACTTCACGGAGACAGCAGAGAAAGGAGTTTATACACATGTGCACCAAAGTGCTGCTCATTTTAGCCGAGCCAGGGGGATGGGGGAAGAGCTAATGAAGTAGTGGAAGCTGTCAGAAAAGCAGCAGAGAGAAGTCATCCTTCCCAGCTCTGTGCACAGGTCACCAGTTCTGAGTTACCCAGGTTGGGAACCCACTATGAGAGGGAGCTGGAAAAGTGAAGTTATAGGACTGGACGGGCCAAGCGCTGGGCTGACACTGGGGAAGACATTAAGGGTGGGCTCACTGCTGGCCCTCTAACCACGAGTCAGCTTCATTCCATCTGTATTTCTTCAGGGCCCCCTGCAAAAGTTTTAGGGGTCCCTCGAGGAGAGCTGTGACCAGCCCGTTTGGCCCCTAGGAAGTTTGGGGAAGTTCTTTCCCATAGAGCAGAAGCAAGCCCGCTTCTCACGACAACCCACCAAGTGCAGTCACCAGGCAGAGGCCAAAAGGCGAGAGGATAGCATGGTGTGTTCTGCTAATCTCCATCCGAGGCCATGCCCGGAAAAGACCAGCATAGTTGTGGCTGCAATGGAGAGGATCAGTAGCGTGGGAGTGGGGGCCCAGTGTATCATGCAGTCTGTGGTAGAGACCTAGGTTTCCATGGTGGGAAAGTTGCTTCCTGGGATTTCTCTCGCATCTCCCTAACCGTAAGGTGAATTGTGGAAAACATCATGGGGCTGGGAGCCTTCATGTGTAGTCTATATCCTGCTCTGAGTCTTCTCCCTTGAGTTTGGAAGGAAAGCAGAGGTTATGGTGAGAGGTGTGGTCAAGTGTCGGGAGCTGGCCTCAGTCAAAACCCCTCCCAGAGACTTCTAGCTTTTGGAGTGACTTGGTGGCCTGGTCCCATTTTCCGTGAAGATCCATTTGCATTCCTGCTAACAGGCAGGTAGCCCTGTTCCCATGTGCCTGGGAACTGGGCTAAAGCACTGCTTTGGTTTCTAAAGAGGGTGTAGACGTGGTGGCACCTTGAGCAACAGAGCACACACAGCCTACTTCAGGCGAGTGGCCTTTCTTCCTGTCATAAAGGCCGGGTGCTCACACTCTCAGGGCCCTGCTCTGAGTGCTAAGTCCACAGGACAAGGGGAGACCTCTTTCCAATTTTTGTTTTCCTACAAGACTCTGGGTCCCAGGAGTACAGGGTTACTTCTCCTCTGTGACCCAGCACACCCAACCAGATGGGCACCAAGGAGGCTTTCAGTGAAGGTTCGCTGGGCACGTTGCTAACTCCTCAGACTTGTCCTATGATGATACAGAGAAGAAAAATCTGTTTCCTTATTCTGAATAGCATATCATCTCTTCATGTTCTGAATAGCATATCATCTCTTCATTTATGAAGTGGGCATCTCTCTGGTCAGCTTTACCCTGGAAGCTTCCTGTTCCCTCTTGCTCAGGCCATAACATCAAGATTTCTGTGGTATTCCTTCCTCTTTTTTTTTTAAATTGAATTCTTTATTGGTACAATTTACATACATCTCACAATCACATGTAACATTGGGGAATTTGTACCAATATATGACACAAGTCAATTCTCGTTTTTACCCATATCCCCACCCACCCACATCTCCCCACCCACTATATACATGCTCTTTTATTTTCTTTCAGAATCATATTTATTCCTTCCCCTCCCTTACTCCTTCCTCTTTTTATCCCCTCCTTCCAGCATTCTGGAAAAGGCCAAAGGTCTCATATGCTGGGTTTGAGCAGGAAGAAGGATTAATTACAAGGCCTGAGGGCAGAATTCTGATAGGTCTAAGAGCAGGAGCCTAATCAAGGTGGCTTCATTCAGTTCTAGGCCATGTGGTTGTCCTGCAACCAGGGAGGGTGTTCTGCCAAAGGATGAGGTAGAAGGAGGGCAGGTGACAGATGCCAGCAAATGTTTGGCAAGCTGACGGCCTGTGCAGAAATTTGCCTCGGGAAGCTTAGTCGCTTATCTGACATGACACGATGGCCATCCGTGTGAGTTCAGGATTAAGCCCAGTCTCCTGGCTCTGACCTTGGGGTTTCCTAGCTCTGACCTTGGCTGTTGCCTGTCAGGCTCCTTGGCTTTTGTAGTGCATTATCAAGCTAGTAAAGACAAATTCGATGTCAATGTGCTCTAAAAAAGGGGCAAAAACTTAAGAACACCATATGTTGTTCCTTTCCTGAATGAGCAGTATTCCTTTTTGTGCCTAGAATAGAAATAAAAATATCAATGAAGAAAGGACAAGATTTTGTGGCTGGGTGTAGGAAATCACGTCCACTTGTTTTTCACTGGGGCCATGTTCATGTTCCAGTTGTTACACTCTGGTGGACTGGTCGTTGCTGGGATGCTGCAGGTCCTGGGTGATGAGGACTCTGTCAGCAAGTACTCAGCTCCCCCAGGCTGGGAGGCAGTCACTGGGCCAGGGTACACAGTGGCTCTGTTTATGATCACTCGGAGAGAGGGGCCCTGCCTCGAAATCCTTACTCACTTGCTCCTTTGGCCAGAACATCTGCTCAGAGAGCCTTTTTGTGGGGCCTGACTGTGTGCTCAGAACCTCAAGGATATGCTGGGGTAGGTCCCTTGTTTTCTGCCTTAAATTGCATGGTCCCTGAGAGAGACTGTTGTTTGCAGTGAGACCCTCTGTGCCTGAACCTCAGCCTCTCTCAGAATAAACTAGCACTATTAACTCTTGCTTATGCCGGAAACAGCTGCTGGCCCTGGGTACAGGGGGTTAGAGGGTGTGTCGTCTGCAGAGGATTTAGGATAACACCAAGGCCAGCCAGTATCTGTTCCCTTTGCATAATCACCACATCCCCAGTTTTAAACATCATTTCTGCTAAAGCACAAACCAAAAAAAAACCCTTTTCCCACAGTGGTCAATCCAAGTTCTAAGCAGTTGCTATAAGTTACTGTTGAGTTTTAATGATGTATGTGCAAACTTTGAGTAAAGTTATGAAAAGTCTTTTTAGAACGGAAATGGAGAGCTCCAGTTTCCTGTCCCCCATGATGACACATCAGCCAATGATGGACTTCATACAGGACGGTGGGGCCTAGAGTTACAAAGGACCCCAGGAGTTCTTGCTGGGGGATTGTGGGTTCAGAATGTGTCCCTTGCCTGCTTGTGCTGGCATGGTACAAATGAGCCTGTGA
>PVIC010001166.1:0-97022 GCA_004025085.1 Thryonomys swinderianus
AACACAGTAAATAAGATAAAAAGGTTTGTTAGATTCTATACTGGATACTTTGAGCTTATGAGTTACCTCTATGTCTGACTCCTCACTGCACAGCTCCGGGATACAGTGGGCTGGTGGGCGGCCTTCAGTCCACTGGAAATGGACTGCACCCTGCAGCCGGGTCCGCGTGCTGCTCCCTCAGTCCGCCGGAAGCAAGGCAGGGTGGGGCCGCATCCGCTGGGTCTGGTCCGCCCGCTGCTGGTCCCTCAGTCCGCTGGAAATACGGCAGGGCGGGTCCAGAGCTGCTGGGTCCAGCCTGTCCGCTGGTCTTTCCTCAATCCGCTGGAAGCACGGCACGGCGGGCCAGTAACCTTACTTAGCATTTTTAATTTAGATAGTGTATCTCTGAATAGGTAATTTAACTCTTCCATTTTAATTTTCACGTGTTTTTTTTTCTTGTTTTATCAAACTAGATAGGAGTTTTGGTCTTCACCTAAATTAAATTTGTAGAAATGGGATTTGAATCCTGCCTGTGTCTTCATGCTGAGTTACATCCTCAGCCTTTGCTTGCCTGTTTGCTTGCTTGCTTGCTTCCTTCCTTCTTCCTTATTTCTTTCCCTCTCCATCTCTGTCTCCATCTCCATCTCCGTCTCCATCTCCCTCTCCCTCTCCCTCACCCTCTCTCCCTTTCCCTCTCTCCCTTTCCCTCTCCCTTCTCAAGACATAAATCTCTTGAAGCTCTCCAGGGTGAACTTGAACTTGCCATCCTTCTGTATCAGCTCTCCTCAGCTGAGATTATATAGGTGTGTGCCACCATGCCCAGCTCCATATGTAGTTTTGGTTAAATGTAGACTGCTCCCTCTTAGTGCTGTGTACTACCCTAGGTAGGCCTGTGTCCATGCTTATTTGTCTATGCTATTGCTAATGACTATGGGTGCTTTTTGTTCAAGACTATTATGAATAGGGCTTCTGTGATCATTCTAGTCTGTGTCTTTGGGCGGTAACAGTTGTATTTCTGTTGGGTTTATACCTCAGAATTGCTGGGCTGTAGAGTGTGGTGGTGAGCATGGAGTTTCAGGTTGATTTGCTTTGGGGTCCACTCTGCAGGTTAGTGGAGCACACTTGAGGGTGTGTCTGGGTGGGTGCCTCGGTAGGTCATGGAGGTGTGGCCTTGGAGCCTTGTCTGGCCTGTACACTGCTGCTCTGCTGCTCTTCCCTGTCCTATTTCCCAGCTGCTGTGAACTAAAGGGCTTTTCCTTGTGCCATGCCCTTTCTGTCTTGTGGTCTGTGCCTCAGAGCCTGGTGATTGTGGACTGGGAGCAAATTCAAACTTGTCGCTAAATTGTGTTGTTGGGTGTTGAGTCTTGTTGACATGAAAGCTAATACATACAATATAGAGTATATTCTCCTGATTTCTTTTACTTCAAAAGTGGCCACCATTATTATCCTTTCTACATTTTTAATATCTTCTGGGGAGAGGGGAGATAAAGGTTCATATTTAATTTTCACATGAAACAGAAAGTCAGTCATACTCATCTCTTTCAAATCTACTTCTTATATTTGTCCTTATATCTCTCCTAGGATTTGAGTCAGAGGATACATGTTTTGTTAAAGATAGGTGTGTGGCTTACATGTCTTGATGGCTCTTCCTGTCTATCTCTCAGTCCTCAACAGGGAAATGCTGTGCACAGGTGTTGCTCGAGATCCTCAGCTTATTCCCTGGAACATCTCCTCCTTCCAGCTTCCTTTCTGTGATCCAGTCCATGGCAGACATTAAGGGCGAGCTTTGTCTCCTAGAGTACAACTTGGCTATAACTGACCATAAGCACATTCTACTTTGGCAGTCAAAGGAATTTCAAATATCTGACCGATCAGGTACAAGAAATCCTCTAACTCATGTGGGAAGAGAGCAGTTTCCTCTGTTTGCAAATAACTAATTTTGTGCAGAGGGAAGTCTAATGGATGCCATACCACACAGTTCATATCTTGGCAGTGATAGAAAAATTTCAGGGAATACCTTCATAGAACAGATTTGAGGATTACTGTAAGTGGTTACTTGCTGTGTGTTATCTATCAACTGTTTAATAAATAACCTTAAAACTATCCAAAATGCAAGTATATATCAAATACATCATTAAAAATAGAGTATTTAAAGAATTTTAAATACTTTAAAAACTTAAATGCTAAAGTATTTAAAGAATACTTTATAAAAGTATTCTTAATTCTGGTGAAGATTTAATATATTGTAAAATCAGGATTACAATTTTAAGAAACATAAAATTAACCCTATTGTTAAAGAGATAATACTAAACTAATCTAAATCTCATTTTTCCTATTTCCTTGCTTCTAAAAAATGATGTAGGAAATTTTTATTTGTGCTTTCAGGTAGGGAAACCTGAAACTGGATCCCAGAAATGATTACGTGTCCACTGAGCTCAGTTTTTTTTTTTTTTTTCCTTAGCAGCCTTCCCCAGTGGTTTTACAGAAAGGGGTTTATAAAACAGTGCAGTGTCAGGCTCATAGATGGACAATAAGTACAATGACCAGCAGCGTGACGATAATGTAGCCAGTCTTCAGATGATGTCCTATGAGAATAATATGACGCTGTGCTTTGTTTGCCTTTTTAAATTCTGTATTAGTAAATAGCAACAAAAACAAATGAAGATTATTAAAAATATATAAGCAGAGTTGACACAGAAAGGACAACTGAAGTATTTCGGCCACAGAAAATTTGTCAGCAAATGATATGTCTTAATGGACTCCAAGCAAAGCTTTTTCTCAGCATTCAACATTTATTTGGTTATTATAAAATCCAAGGCCAAAAAAAATTCTTTAATGATGCTAGATGAAAACAGTGTACTACTGACCAAATCACTTTAAATATTTATGGGAAGCATCTTGGAGGTACTGAGCTAAGTGAAGGAAGTAGTGACTCTAGAGACCTACAAAGAATGTCTCCAAGCCATGTGGTGTCGCCTCTGCCCTGGGAATGGTCAACCCACTAACTAATCATGTGCTTTTGTTTCTCCAGGGAGAAGTTGGCTGTGGCCCGACTGCAGCGAGAAGTTGCCCAGAGGACAAGTGAGGGGGCAGTGGTAAGTCCTGTTGCTCCTTGCTCTCCAAACCTCAGTTCAGAGGTCTCTGGCTCGACAGTCATTTGGTTTCATATGGATATCTAAATAAAATATGTGTGTGCAGCAAACTTAATGGTATTTTGGTAAATGATGTATTTAATAATGCAGTTTAGATGGCTCTGCAGTTTGCAGAGAAAGGGAGATATATTAATTGAAAAAAAAAACTATTTGGGCTTCAGAAAAAAATCTTAAAGTAGTCAAAGGCTTTATTTCAGAAAGGTCTGCTGAATGCCAAAGGTTCTAGCTGTTGAGCAGAGTCTGTAAATCAACAGTCTTAGATTTTTAGATTAAGATAGTTCAAACACAAGCCTCTGAGCTCTTCAGTCTTAACCTGGAAGACCACCAGGATGTTTGCTAATGTAATTGGCTTTTATTTTTTCCATATCTCTACTTTTTGCAGTATGTCTAATATACTTTCCTTTTCAGCCCGTGTCATTTAGAAAACTGATGTCTTCTTGTGTTTTGAATTGTACTAAAAATCAGTATGGTTGTTTTGATCTATAGCAACTTCATAGACTATCTTTGCCAAAGTATCTTCTCTTGTGCCATTATAATATCAGAGATGACTGTCAGGGTCCCCAGGGGACGCATGTGTGTGGATTAACTACTGTTCCTACCTCTAAGAAGAAAATACAGCACCAGACATATTTTCTTCCTACTGAAAGCATTTAAACTTAGGAGTTTTTCAGCAGAATCCATTATTTTAAAGGGAGAAGTGACATACTTTTACTCTCTGAGAGCTGATTTCTATTTAATTTTTCAAGAGTTGATTGCCAATCCATCCACTGAATAAAAGTAAGGGGTTTGTAGAATATGCTGGCCTTATACAGTTCTCAACATGAATGTGAAGTCCAGTCATTAAGTGGGCCTTTGGGGCATGAACATGCATAGGGGAAGTGATTATAAGGCTTCTTTTGCCAGTGAAGATAATGTAGAGAATCTTAAATGTTGAACAAACTGAAGCAGCCATTCATAACTATCCTTGAGCAGTGAAATGGAAACGAGTTGGAGAAAATAAAGATCTTTTTCAAATGGTGAACTGAGCCTTTGCAATCTGGACTTCTCTGTTCATTGAGAAATGTGGGGAAAGTAGGTCACTCTGTGACTCTTGTGTCTTCTTTAAGATTGAGCTCTGGTTCAGTACTCCATCAGCTCTCCTTTACCTGACTGTGAGAGAATGACTTAACTTTTGCAGATCTCAGTTTGCTCTTCTTGAATATGAGGTTAACATTTTAGGATTCCTTTTGCTTAATGATTGTTCTGTTGAGCAATTGCCCAGGTAGTTTTTAGGATATACAGCTTTTTTTTTTTCTTTTGTAAGAGCTAAGTGTTACTGAAGCTCATAAGAGGCTTTGAAGAGGCACTTTTGTTTTTTTGACACTGACATTGAGTGTGTCTGACTTGAGATGAATCTAGATAGATAGACTGTAAAGTCTTAGAAAAACAAAATTCCCATTGAAACATGATGGAAGTAATTACTGCATATAGAAAATATGCAGAAAACAAGAAAAAGTCGACTCCAGTTACCAAGAAAAAAGAAAAAACTGGAAAAGTAACCAATATGTTATTACTCTGAATTTTACTAATGGTAAATCTGAAAATCAGATTTTTATGTTGACTGATTTGACAAACTTGGGGGGTGCAATTTACTGCATATTCTAGGCACAAGGAAAATAACAGTGAACAGAAGAGGCAGAAATATGAGTCCCTCTAGTCTAGTGATTGGGGAGACTGACATTCAGTACCACAAAATAGATAGTAGAAGTGACTGTGAGAAAAGAGAGCAGAGAAGATCATGAGGTTTTGGCTTGTTATTTTAAATAAAAAATGCATAGCGATAAATTACTACTGAGTTACTGAGCAAAACTTGTAGGTAAAAGGGGTATTCTCTCTATACAGCTCAACAAATCAAAGGTGGGGAAGTGGCTGAGGCAGCCTTTGGGCACACGGTTGATAGGACGGTGTGTAAGAGACGGGTAAAGGTGGGAAGAAGATGGGGGATGGAAGCTGAGAGTAGACAAACCATCAAGGCCTCCTTAGGTCTCCGACCCATGCTGTTGGTGATGGGACCTACTTTGATCAAGGCATTGATGTGATCTGGTTTAATATTATTCATTTCCCTGTCATCTTGCCCCTGTTCCATCATCTACCACATCTCAGTTCCTTGGAGATGCTAAATTCCCTGACTTTCATTAATGTTCTCTTTTTCCTCTTTTCTTATAGTTTCTCCTTCTATCCTTACCTAGACAAATTCCTCTGAGTTTTCTGCTTAATTATATGCTTCAGCTTATCTGCTCCAAGAATTCATTTGCGTTCCTTATTCTCTCACTTCTTGACATCTCCTAAAATCAGGTGGTTCTATTAATCCTGTAAATTTAATTTGAGCTGTGATAGATGTTTTACAGAACTTGGGTTGCGTTTCTCCCTGAAGTGGAGAACAGTTTCAGCCAGATCACCTTGTGCCTTAAAAATTGCTGCTTGCAGTATGTTGAGTATGTGTTTATCCATGTATAAGGAAAAATCATATGAGAAAAACTAGGTAAGAAGTCTTTTAAAACTTATAATTAAATGGAAGCAGATTTTTATTTTTAGAAATCATTAATAAGCATGCCTTAATATCTTCAATGCAGAATAGGTACTTTTTAAAATTTGGTTTTATGTAATAAATCTCTCCACTTAACAGTTTGCATGCAGACTTTTAGAATAGTACTCAAGGCACCCTATTGGGAGGTTTTTTTTTTTAATAAACTATTTTGGACTCATTTTAGATTTACAAAACATTACATACTTACCTTCCCTTCACTTAGGTTTATATAACATTAATATCTTCCATAATTGTGATGTAACAGTCAAAACTAAGTTATTAACATTGGCATATTACTATTAACTAAGCTCTAGACTTAATTAGAAATGCCATCGGTTTTTCCTACTAATGTCCCCTTTTCTGATATGGACCCAATCCAGACTTCCAGATTGCAGCAGCAGATTTCTTTTTAGTGGCTAACATAATATGGACATGTGTGAAATTAGAAGGGGAGCTTGGAGATGAGGCAGGTCTGGGTTCGAAATCCAGGTCCAAATACTTTTAAGATTTTTTTGTCTTCATTCTGAGAAATTAGTTTATCTTGTAATCCATATCACTGGGCCCATGTCCTACATGGGAAGCATTATGTCTTTAAAGCTTTATGGTTTTTAAAACTTGTTAGCCATGTGCATAATAATGGATCTAAGTCCATATTGCTCATTCTGTATTAAAATGAAATCAAAGTAGGTGAAAGGCCAAGATATAAAAAAAAAACACCGATGCAGCACTGCTGGAATAAAAATTAGTAAGGCTCTTATAGACACAGATATAGAAAAAAGAGTTGTTGTACAGAACTCCAGTTACCCTACATAAAACCCCAGGAATGAACCAATGGTGTTATATGTAAACCAGTGGTAAAGTTTCTGCACAGCCATGGAGACAGCACCCAGAGTGAACAAACAGGGTGGTAACCCTGAGATGACTTACAGAATGGGAAACCAAAATTTTTTCAGCTACTGCTTAGACAGAGGACTGATCCTGAGAATACAGACCTCAAAAAGATTACTCTGGAATAAAAGGCCCAATTAAAACATGGGAAGTTAAAATGATAAAAAAAGATGTACAAATGCCAAATAAATACACAAAAACATTGAGCATATTTAGTAGTTAGAGAAATGCAAGCCAAAATCACATTGAGATTCCACCTTAGTGCAGTAAGAATGGCTGTTACTAAGGACTCAATAAATAGCATGTAATGTGAAGATAGGGGGCAACAGGAATTCTGCATTGTTTGTAGGAATGTGAACTCGAACAACCACTACAGAAGCCAGTAAGGGGATTCCTTAAACTAAAACTAGAAATTCCTTTTGATCCAGCTAGTCCTCTTACAGATACCTTTGTAGAAAGTATTAAAATCATCACATTGTAGTGATACATGTACACCTATGTGTATAGCAGTAGAAATCATAATAGCTAATTCTTAGACACATCCTATATGCCCATTGACACATGGATTGATATTGAGATTGCTCTCGAGACCCCAATACTAAGTAAAATAAGTGAAAGAAGGTTAAATATCACAGTTTTCTTATGTGAGAGACTCAAAATATCAGCAATTTAAAGAGCAAAGTAAAAGAGTGATGGTGGGATATCAGGGTGGTAACCTTGAGATGAAAAGGAAGAGAGGAAAAGATTGAGGGGAAGGGGAAAAATAAAGAGGGAGATAAAAGATAGATAATAGAAAAAAGGGAAATAGATTTTTTTTTTTGAGACAGGGTCTCACTTTGTAGCTCAGGCTGGCTCTGAGCTCATTGTGTAGCCCAGGCAAGCCTTGAACTCAGCAGTCCTCCTTTCTCAACCTCCCGAGTGCTGGGATTACAGGAGTGAGCCACCATGACCGGCTGGGAAATAGATCTTTTGCAAAAGGGAAAGGGACCAAGAGGTGGAAGGAGATGAAAGGGAAGGGAAGGGTAGAGTTAGGATGTGTTAAGTACATATACCAACTTCCCACGAAGAAGGTAATCATTATGTTCTGCAAACATGTACTAACAAAAGATAAAAACTAAAAAAATGATTGAGAGGTGATACATATCTGTACCAATTTCACAAGGTAGAGGCAATTCTTATGTACCGCAAACATACACATAAATTAAGGACAAACTTAAACTTCACTGCCATTTTAAGTTTTGTTATTCGTAAGGAACATTTATACTACCTTACAAATATGAAGATAATCACTCTCATCTTTTAAAACTTTTAGGTTTTGCTGTGCAGATCTTTTCCACTTTAGATAGAGTAGTTTTGGCATGAGATAAAGATCAGAAAGAGCCCTCCACAAATTGATAGTCAATTTTCCAGCATCATTGATTGACCAGGGTAACCTTCACTGTCACCCTACTGTAGTCCACATGTCCATGTCTGCCAGGGTCAATGATTGTCCACTGAAAGTACTGTTATTCAGTCTGGTCCTGAAAAGAGAAAATGAGAGACATATCCAAATATTCTTTATAAAAATAAATCTTTTCATTACAGAAAAAAACTGAAGATAGCATGGAATGCTTCTGTTTACCCTGTATTTTATTTTCCCTAATAAGACTTTACTGTGGTACACTTGTCATAATTAATGATCCAATATGATAAATTATTATTAATAATTAACTCCACACATCATCCACAGTTCCATCATTTTCTCTGATGTGCTTTTTTCTGTTCCAAGTTCTCAACTAGGATGTATATGACGTATATTGTCATAACCTTTAAGTGTCTCTAGATTTTTGACAGCTTCTTAAATTTGTTTTTGATGACTTTGACAGCTTTGAAAAAAAATATGGGTTAGGTTTCTGATTTTTGTTTTGGCATTTGTCACATGATGTTTTTCTTATGATTAGAGTTGGGTGTACCCTAGGGAGGCAGGTCATAGTTAAAGTGTTGTATGTCATATTGACCAAGGGTATACACCATCCACATGAAATTCGATTGTTGATACAGACCCTTATTCTTTGACTGAGGTAGTATTTGTCACTCCACACTGTAAAGTTATTCTTCTTTATTTTCTTCTTTATTTTACTTATTTATTTAATTTTTGCAGTGCCAGGGGTCAAACTCAGGCTCTTGTGTTTGTCCAAGGTTGGCACATTAACACGAACTAAATTCCCAGCCCCAATTCTTCTTTATTTTCTACCTTGTACTTTTTGGAAGCAAGTCACTATGTTTAGGCCATAGATGAGTAAAACAGAACATTACATATAAGGTGAAAAAGCAAGATAAGCTGACAGGGTAGTACCATGATCAAGGAACACTGGAAGTTTCTAGTGTAGAAAGATGCAGATAGTAAGTGTGGAGTTACGTGCTACCTCACTGAAGGCATAACAACTGCCTAATTTAGTGTGAATTCTTCTTCATAGGCATTTATCACTTCTTCACCATGAATTTGTGTATTCAATAATTTACATCTGTGTTAATGCAGTAACTTGTACTTTTTTCGTACTTTGGCTTGAAAAACCCATACTGCTTTGCTTTTATGAAGAACATTGCAGCTTTTTTTCACTCTTCAAGTCCCTGTGACATGCTCCCAATTATAGAAGTGTTTGTTTGCTCTTTTTCTAAATTTTCTGAACAGCATTGTCTTTTTGAAATTATGAAATGTGTGCTCATCTTACATATTTCCTGCCCTTGCTTTAGAATCAGGGATTTTTCCAAGGACAGCCAGCTCCTCTTAATGGGTGTATGTTCAAATGCAGGGTCAGTGTGCTGAGTGCCGACTGACTTTTGTAAGGCTTGTTTAGGATGATGTTTATTACAGAAGTGCAATGACTCATGAACACTGGAAATGGCATTAATATAACTGACAAGCTATTAGATACAACCCCAAAACAAAACCCCAGTAGACACAGAAAAATCATTCGATGAAGTGTCATACTATTACCTCATAGTCTTCTTTAAAATAAGAACTAGCACAGAATAAAGGGAATGTCTTTATATTTATAAAGGATATCTAGCCCAGTAAATCATACTCTGTTTAGTAATCAAATGTTAGAAGGATTCTTTTATTATTTGTTAAGTTTACTGGCACATGGTAGGTATATATTATGATCACATTCATCATCGGGAATTTGTACCTGTACATAATATATCTTGGTTCTTGTTTTCTTACCATTCCGCTTCCCTCCCTTCTACCCTTCCACCTCTCCCTATAACAAGAAATTGTTTCCATTTTTCTTTCTTTTCTCTTTTTTTCTTTCCCTTCTTTCTGCTCCCTCCACTATTTTCCCTTTTCCCTTACTCTTTGTACATATTCTTCCTATTTCACATTATCTGTTATACTTTTTGGTCTTCATTTACACTTTTCATTTCTCACACCAGAGAAACTATTCACTATTTACACGTGTGTCCTATTTATCTCTCTTATGAGGATGGCCTCAGTGTGCATCCATTTAGCTATAAGTATCTCTAGTTCACCATTCTTTATGGATAAATAGTACCCCACTTTATAAAAACGAAAACCCGCATCTTCCCGATTCAGTCATTAGCTGATCTGTATTTGGGCTATTTACAAACTATATCTGTTATAAACTATGAACAGACATTTCTCAGATGAAGAAATAAAAATAACAAACATGTGAAAAATGTTCCACATCACTGGTCATCTGAGAAATGCAAATAAAAACAATGCTGAGATTCTACCTCTCTCCAGAAGGAATGACTACTGTCAAGAAATAAACCAGTAACAAATGCTGGCAAGCAGGGCTATGGGGGAAAAGGAACCCCTCAGTGCTGGTGGTGGGAGTGTAGACTGGTACAACCACTCTGGAAGCCAGTGTGGAGATTCCCCCAAAAAATAGGATTAGAGGTCACATTTGACCCAGCTATTCCCCTGCTGCATGTCTTCCCAAAAGAATTAAAAGTATCATACAAGAGTGTTATGCATGCACCCATGTTTATTGTGGCACAGTTTATAATAGCTAAATTTTGGAAGAAGCATTGCTTTTTAAAACCTATGGCTAGAACAGAATGCTTCCTATCACTGGCTCTATTCATCACTGTATTTCTGGACCTAGGTAGCACAGTAAGACAATACTAGTAACTGATATAAGAGTGTGGGGATGGTATAATTTCAAATATTGGTGTCTAAATAGCAGAATCTAAGAACTTCTCCAGTCAAATATTTAGATTACTAGATATAAATGTGTATACAAAAATCAATGTAATTTATACATATCTTTGATCAATTCTTAGAGAATATATTTTAAAAGTTAATATTTAAAATACTAAAAGATATGTCAGACTACATCTGAGAAGAAACATACAAGATACTAAGGAAAAAATTTATTGAGGGTCTTGAAAAAGACCAGAATTAGTGGGCAGTTATTCCATATTAATAGAAGGGAAGACTCAGTATCATAAAAATACCACCTTACTCCAGAGTGATATATGCATTCAAGTGACTAATAAGATTTCCAAGAGGGCTTTCATGCATTTAACAAATACAGATCCTAATGTAAACAAAAACTAAATATGTATGATTTTAAAGAAAGATGATAAGGAAACATTATGAACACATGAGGATGTATTTAAAAGCTAAAGCTATTAAATCAATGTGACATTGGGGCAAAGATACTTAACCTCAGAACAGAATGGAAAGCCTCAAAGTAGACCCACAAGCATATAGAATATTTAACATTAGGGAATGGACAATTTAAACAGGCCACTATGACAATTTATATAGTAAATTATGTAAGTTTATTACTATAGGATATCATGGAGAAAAGTGAATTTTTTTTTTCTGTTTTGAGACAAGGTCTCACTTTGTGCTTAAGCTGGCCCTGAGCTCACTATGTAGCCCAGGCAAGCTTCAAACTCAGCAGTCCTGCAGAAGTTAGTGTAGAACAAAGCATTTGTTTAAAAGCTACAAAATAAATAATCCATGAATAGAAAAATGTGATGTTTGAATATATAGGAAAAAATCCTTTTCTTACAATATAATATTATGAGTAAAATGAAAAAGCAAGGCAAGCTGTTAGGAAAGTATAACCAATGAGCCCTGAAAGTTTCTCCTGCAGAAAAATGCAGATAATAAAAATTATTCTGAGAACCTCCCTTGTATAGAAGTCATGGAAATGTTTTTCAGTTTTAAGGTTTTTCTTCTTTTCTTCTGTCTTTTGTTTCTTTCTTGAGACATTTCTTCTATGTATTTCAATAGTTTGCTCTTATTTTTAAAGGAATAGTTATGTCTTTTTAAAAAGTGTTTTCCACTTAAATATTCTGCGGTCTGTTCCATAAGGTTACTGGGTTCTGCTTGATAGTCTTTTACCCCATAAGTTGAGATCTTCCTAGTTTTTCAATGACAGTTTTGTGTTGTGTCCTTGCCATTTTTAATATTGAGATTCTTCTTTGATGCCCAAAGAGAATGTTGAGTTTGTAGTGTGCCTGTACAGGCTGGCTAGTGACTGGGTTTGGGTCAGGTCTCGGGTTCTGACCTGCCGTCTTGGGCTGGGGCTCTACTGTGAGTTCATTTCTCCTGATGTCCGCAATCCTGTTAGGATTTATGCTTTGTGTACACTGTCTACAGGTCAGCTGGAGACTGCAACTCGAGTCTCTGTAGTTCAATCCCTCTTAGAACAGATTCATGCATGTGCACATCACAGTGCTATGGGAGTGTGCCTTCGTCTTCCTTTTCTGTGTGAGGTCGGACATTTTTGAACCTTCCCAGAGCCTCCCGTCATGTTCTTCCATGTAAAAACTTGGTGCTCTAGTTTCCTTTCCGGGCTGCTTAGTTCTTGCGTCTGGACCTAACTCTGAAGTTGAGCAGTCAGAAGATAAAAAGGGAGAAAGAGCATCAGGAGTTTGCCTGTCAGTCTTGTGATGATAGCTCCTCTGGGAGAATAGCTCCTCCTGCTGACTTGATAAATTGAGGTAATGACTGTGCTATAGGAGTGACCGCCTGTGCTGCCACCCTCACTGGCGAATCCTCCAGGGCTAAGGAAGGAGGGAAGGGGAACCAGGAAAACTAGACATTGTACAGTCTTCACGTTCTCTGGTCCTTTAGGATTCTCTTTCTTTCTTTGGGATATCAAGAGCCACTCCTGGAGCAGGTTCTGTCCCTACGCAGTGTGCCTTCTGAACTTTGGTTCTTCTCTTTGATACCAAGTAAAGTGATATTAAGGGGGTGTGATGAATTCACTGGTGCTTCGTGGAACTCCTAATTCTGACTTCCTTCTCTGGTATACCTGCCACCATTCACTCTCCAGAGTTCTGAAAAGGTGGCCGGCTGTTCAGAGCGTCCTGTCTAGGAGTTATGTTTGTGTTCAGTAGGAGAGTCTAGCTGGACTATGCTTATTTCATCTTTTCAGAAGCATAATCCTTAAATGAGTCTCAGGCTAGGATCAAGATGTTCTCTCCTGCAGGGACTGGACTCTGAGCTCTGCGAAGGCCCCCGAGATTTTTGCCGTAGCCTAACATCTGAGTTGGGAAACATGGAAGCCATTTCATGCTGAGCTTCCTACCCTGCCTGTAGCATTTGGAGCCCGGGGAGTTCTCTTTGCTCCCACTTCTGGTTTTTCTTTTTTGGGGCTTAAGGATCCTTCTCTGCTGCCCTGCCCACATCATGAAACGGATGTAGAAGTTACTTAGGAAAGGACTTCTGTGCTCTGTGCTTCAGTTTTCTTGACCTTTCCCCAGTTTTTGAAAGTCTTGTGCTTATGCTCTTCAGGGTAATTTCTCCATTTCCTTCCTCAGTGTCCACCAGTTCCTGGCTAGATTTTATTGGAAGCCCATAGTATGTGAGAGGATTTCTCTACTGTTCCTTAGCTTTCTCACCTTAGGGCGAGTCTCTTAATTTTCTCTGACTCATTTCTTGGAGCAAACAGGCAGATATGTAGTTGCATTCCCTGGGGATTCTGAATCACCCTAGTATATGCAACTTTTAAACTTTCATAAAAAGTTTGTCTGGGTTCTCTCAACCATTACTGAAAGCTTTTCCTTCTATTATTATGCCGAGAATCACAGCAGCTACGTGCCTCTTTCTGCCCTTGGAAGCAGCAGCCATCAGTTCCTGGTTGTTAGTTCATTTGTGTCTTGTAATGGCTTGAGTTGTGCAGTGGGCTTTAAAAATACAGTCCTGACTCTGTCAACTCGTTTTTATTGTTATAGTAGATGTAGTGTTTTCTTGAGATTTTCTGTATCTTGAGATGGGCAAAGTAGTTCAAGTAGGAAGACAGTGAAGTCAGCGAAGCTGAACAAGTTTCTGTCAATTTTTGCATTTATTCAATGGGGCCTTTTGTTGTTAACCTGTCAGTGCTTCTGGTTCTATTCTCCAGACATCCTTGCAAAGCACTTTCACTGAGTTCTTGGAATTGTGTCATTCCATAATCTCACCTTTTCAAATTTTATATTGTGTTCTTTGTTGAGCAGGATTTTTCAGGAGAGCCTAAATTTTTAGCTCTTCACCTCCATATCCCTTGGTTTTGTACTAAGCTGATCACTTGGATTATTCTGGCACTGCCTCAGCCAGCTTGGGAGCAAGTAGGTGAAGCAGCTTTGTGTTGTTCATTGCTTTTGAAATTAGCCTTCAGCTCTTGGCATCTTCAGTCTATGGTGTGAAAAGCAAGAATTTAAATGAACTTGTGAAATGTGGCATCTCATAAACCTGCACTAGTGATTCAGTGTTCATGTACTTGACATTAAAAACTCTGATGAATCCTTTTAAATAGTTGGCAGGCTACCTTTCCTAACTAGTACTAAACTTGAAAATGAAAGATTTCGTTAGCCAATACATATTAACAGAAAAGCCCTCTAGGATCAGTCCATACCACAGCAATATCTTTTACCTTACATGATAATTCTTGCTTTATCTGAGTCCTCCAATACATGGATGTGGATTTGTTCCGCTTTTAAAAAATTCACCTCATGCTCTGGATGTAAAACCTAGTACTGCAATTTTTTAAAATTTTATATGATTTGCACCAATATACAACTTAAATCTTAGTATTCAATATGCAAATGAGAAAGAACTAAAGATTTGAAGAACAAAACAGTATGGGAAGCATTGTATAATCACTGAAAATGCAAACAAGTTAACCTGGAAATTCAGAGTAAAAATCATTTTTGTTTTAGACAGAGGCTAACTATATAGCTTAAATGGGCCATTCACTCTGGAGCTCAGGCTGGCCTCGAACTCATGGCAGTGTTCCCACTCAGCTTTCCAAGTGCAGGGATTACAGGGCTGTGCGAAGAAGTAAACGTTTTGATATTGGTGTTCTTGGCATGACAGTTGCCTTTTCAGGTCCACGATCACAGAACAGGTAGACAGATGCACCTCCTTTATGTACTACGCAGTGTAAATTAGGAACTGAGGAGACTGACTGGCATCTTCCTGAAGCTGAGCATTATTAGCCCGACCTGGTAAAAGCTGACTTTTTTTATCCGAACTTATTTTGATCAGAAGGTTTGAGATTGCAGGGGCTTCTGGATTTTGAATCTTTTCACAAACTTTAGTAATTATGCATTCCTAAGCTGAAAAATCCAAAATATACCGAAACCCCAAATGTTTTGAGTATCTCAGCATTCCAGAAGTTTTGAATTTCAGAGCATATTGGAGTTAAGATTTTTGGATTAGGGGTATTCAGACTATGTGTGGATTAAGATGTATTTTAAAGGCTTTATCTAAGAATGTACTTTTTCAGTCAGTGATCACACAGTGAATCCTAATAGAATTACCACACTGTGGATTGCTGACCCAGCATTTTATTGCTTGATCATGTGTTAAGTGACCTGTATAGCACTAAATGCATGTACTTTGTTTCCAGCAACAATGAATAGGAAAGCACAGATACCTTCGAGGTAACTTTCCTTTGGATATATACCCAGAAGAGGAATTGCTAGGTCTTAGATACTCGTATTTTTACTTTACTTGAGCAGCATCACTATTGCTTTCATTACAGCCACAGCCATTTACATCGCCAGTAACATTTTACAAGGGTTTTTTTTTTTTTACTCTTCCCTCCATAATGTGATCTTTTGATAGTAACTATACTAACAGGTATGAGGCAGTATCTCCTTGTGGCCTCAGTTTAGTTTTCCTTGATGATTAGTGATGTTAGCCCCTGTATACTTTTTCCTACATCTTCACCATTTTCATGTCATCTTTCGAGAAAGTCCAGTCAGATTGCTCACCCATTTTAAATCATTTTTGTTTGTTGTGTTGTTTTGCTATTCAGCTGTGAGTTCCAGATATGTGTTTGTGTCCATGTATGCGTAGACATATTGATAGACAGAAAATTACCCCTTATTCTCTATATATTTTGCAAATATTTTCTTCCAGCCTGCAGGCTGACTTTTTACTTTGTTGATTGTTTCTTTGGCTGTGAAGGGCTGTTAGTGTGATGTAGTCTCACTTGTTTATTTTTGTTTTTATTGCTGGAGGTCTGGTGTGACAAAAAAAAAAAAAAAAAAAGAAGTCTTAGCCAAAGCCAATCTTAAGATTTCCCATTTTCTTCTAGTAGTTTTATGGTTTACATTGAGGTCTTTATTCTATTTTGCCTTGATTCATGTTTTTAATCAATTCTTTTCCGTGTAGAGAACTTTCTTTCACCATTCTTTTGGTATAGATCTACTAGCAACAAAATGTTTTCCTTCATCTGAGAATATCTTGATTTCCCCTTCATTCCTGAGGGATATTTTGATTTGATATAGGATTCTGTGTTGACAGTTGTTTTTGCAGCATTTCCTTCTGGCCCCTGGGGTCTCTAATAAGACAACTGGTGTCATTATACTGTTTTACCCTGTAAGTATTTTACAATATTCCTTCACTATATTCCAGATTTTTTCCTTTGTGTTTAATTTGTAATGTTTGATTATGTTGTCTTGGTGTAGAGTTTTTCTTTCTGTGGATTTACCAGGGATTTACTCTGTTTCTAGAACTATGTAATGTCAGTTTTCATTCATTATTTGAATGAGGCTTCAGCTTTTCATTTCTCTCTTTCAAGAACTCTGAGACAACACTTTGATGCTGTATTTTAATTTCACCCATCCCTGATGCTCCATGTGCTACATTTTTTCTAATTTCTCTGTGCTATTCAGGTTGTGTATTTTCTGTTGCTCTGTCTCCTGGTGAACCAGTTTCTTTCCTTCTCTCTTCCACTTATTCACTCTTCTGAATGAGCCCATTCTTTGCTTTCTTTATTTAGGCTGTCAAAGTTTTCAGTACCAGATTGCCATTTGGTTCTTATTTACATCTTTAATTTTTTCTTCTTTTTATCTATTATTTATTTTCTTTTTTGCTAATAAGAACTACATTTTATTATGTTTTTTTGCTAATAAGAACTACATTTTATTACAAAAACAACTGCTCATCAAAACATTTTATATGAATATTTAAAAATCTTTTTCAGATGAAACTAATTAACATTACTCTCTTCTTAAAATTGCTATCTATGATTTTTGTCATCCAGTTTGAGATCATAGTCATTTAAAATTTTTGCCATGGACACACAGGCCTTTGTGTGTCATATTAGGAGACTCTGTTCTTATTTGAACCATGTCCTTTCTCTGGGTTCAGTTGATGTTTCAGCAAAGAAGGGGAGGATCTTTCATGTTCCAGCTGAATTGGAGAGTTAGGGGAGATTCCCTGTCATCATCATCCAATCATCCATTGGCAGACGGGTGTGATGGGCCTTCTCATCATGGCTGGGCAGGGTTAGGAATTAGGGCTCCTTACTAGAACATCCTGGATGCTGGCTGAGAGAAAAACAGTGCTTTGCTCCCTGTTCTCCATGACAGTCCATGAGAGGTAGGCAGCCTCCATATCACCAAATGATGCCGAGAAGCCTGACTCTGGGACTGGGCTGTTACCATCCTAGTAGGGAGTGTTTGGGGGTGGATGGTGTATCATTACTGTCAGTTAGATGGAGAAGTCTGGGTTTCCCAGATTGTCTCTGTTTATACTGTGACACTCAGGCTACTCATTACCCTGAGCAGAAAGGAAAGTCCTTTTCCAGTCCTGACCTTTGCTGATAACATCTTCCATTGTGTGGAGATGAGTGTTGATGGTCTCACAAGTATGGAAATCCAGACTAGAAGACACAGGACATAGAAGTGGAGACACCAGTGTAGCCCAGTCTTTTACAAATTTGAGTATGAAAGCAGCCACAAAATTGGAGTGGTCGCTAGAGAATGGGGAAGAGGACCAAAAGAAGAATTCCTGTTTCATGTTCCAACATGGCTGGCAGGAGAGCATGTTTACATTCTGAGAACATCTGTGTAGTTTAAGAAGGTAAAGTGAGGCTGGGGAGGCTGTATGTGAATGAATGGCGTGGGCAGTATGTTCTGGATCCTCTGAGTTTGAGTCAAGAGTTTCAGAATAGGAAACATGTTTAAATCCCTGTTCTTTGGCGCAGAGTAGCTTTGTTTCCCTGCCTTTGCTTGTCATGGCACTGTCTGAATCACTGAATGCCTAAAAGTGTGGTGACTATATATATATTCCATATATATATATATATTCCATATATATATATATTCCATATATATATATATATATATATATATATATATATATATATATATATGGAAAAAAGCCACTTGGGTAGCTAAATTTCTTGGGAGGCTCACTCCAGTATTTCCAAACTTGTCATTTCCAATCTGGATTGTTTAACTGAAATCCCTAATAACCTTTAAGATGTTGAATTTATACTGGTACATTTTGGTTTCATATTTCAAAAATACTGATTTCTTAATAAAATTTGTGGTGGAAGTTTATATAATAAATGTTTTTCTTCAAAGAGGATTTACTTATAGAATGTTACTTATGTTGACCTAAATATAATTGCCTCTAGAATGTACACTTCAGAAGCTTGAGACTAATGCTGTTGGGCAGGGTACCAGTGACCCGGGTGAACAAAGAAATTATTGCAAGGAGAGCTATTGCAAAGAGCTCTAATCCTGCATTTAAGTTAGGTATTGTTTATAGATTTTTAAAATAGCTTTCTGTTTCATATACCCATGATTTTTATATAGATATAAATGTTATTTAAACAAAATAAAAAATTATTTAAAAGTGAATCCAAGGCTCTTTTGTTTATCAGTTTATTCACTTTTGTTAAAAGTGAATCCAAGGATCTTTTGTTTGTTAATTAAGTGACATAAAAGAAAACATATGGAAATGTGTAAAGATTGGGAATCATTATTATATTATCCTAAAGTTGACTCAAAAACCGCAATTGCAGTGTTTAAATAAAGGGGTATGAGTAACATTGTATCCAAAGAAAACAACCCCACGTGAGTGCAGACTTTAATGTAAGTGCATTTGATAAAAGGCCCCAGCAATTTCAAAGGTTTTTGTAAGTGATATTCAGTACATTATATAAAAAAGTGCCTCCATCTGTTACTTTCTAGTAATGAGAGGAAAAAAAAAGACATCATTTTGATCAATGTCCTTTTAATTCTTCAACTTGATATAAAGTAAATCACAGTGTTTTGGTAGTTCATTTATAGAGGTTAAAGCAGTACAATATGGCTTTTCATGGCACACGGATTTTACTTGCTGAGCGCCTGGGACTTTGATTTGCCATATTACCTGCTGTGGTTTAAGTACTGCAAAGTAATTATTGGGGCTTTCTTGTCATAGTGGCCTATTCCACACCTGCACCCTTTTGTTGGGAGCCCGACAGGGATGCTGAATGTGAGGTCTCTGCTGAATAGACCTCTTCTCAAGTAGTCTTCCTACAGTGGATTGATTTATGGATGTATCAGCCTCTTTGTTAGCATGTAAACCCCTAATTAATTTAAAGCCCTCAGTAGAGAAATTAAACTCCTAGTTAAGATTTGTAACAGATTCAGACTGTGCGGAGGGGGAAGCAAGTCCCACGAAAGGATTTCCCATGGTCACTGGTGTTCGTGCTTCACAATGAAGGGTGCTGTATGGGCCTGAGTGTACCCTCTGATAAAGGATGAGCTGTCAGGAAATCACTCCATTTTGTTTTCTAACCCAATTAGGCTTATCATTTGAGTTCTAGCTTCCTATCTGTGGAATTGGGAAGACAAACAGAGGCAGGGAGGGAGCAGAAGAGAGAGGGTGTGGGAAAGGAGAAAACTTGTAGGGGTTCTGTAAATTTTCAGTTAAATATTTCCCTCCACCTAGTGACTCCAAGTTAAATAAACCCACCACTAGGCTATCTAGGTAGGAGTACACAAACCAAGGCACTTCACAGAAGTTTTTGCCTATTAGTGGCTGTGAGGCCTTGCTGTGACACGTTACCACCAGAAAATTTTATTTCTTAACATTTTTGTGAGCACAGTAAATTGCAAGTGATCTTCATGTAATAAATGAAACTGAATACCAGAAGCAGGCAAAGATGAAATCCTCTTTAATCCTACCTAGCACCAAGAAAAATTCTGTAATTATGACCCAAAATCCAGATGCACTAAATGGTTGATATGTTTCACATAAAAATTAACTTTTTTATTCTAAGAAAAACAGAGAGACAAATGACAATCTCTATGGCAAAATGTTTGTAACATATAGTAGAATAAAGAGCTAATATACTTAAAATAGTGAAAGAAAAAAGATCTATTAAGTATTGAAGAACAAAAGACCAGAAAGAAACCCAGTAGAAAAGTGGGTGTGAGATATACATATAAATTCATGAAAATTATATAGCAATAACCTGTGAACATTTGAAAAATAGTCAAGCTCACTCAAAACTAGACAACCGGGCTGGAGGGTTAGCTCAGTGGTTCCGGCTCCTGCCTCGCAAGCGCAAAATCCTGAGTTCGATCTCCGGTAACCATATATGATGCTGGGCGTGGAGACTCACGCCCACCAGCAATCAATACCACCTACCACAGTGCCGGGTGTGGTGGCTCACGCCTGTCATCCCAGCACTCGGGAGGCAGAGACAGGAGGATTGCTGAGTTCTTGGCAGCTTGCCTGGCCTACATAGTGAGCTCAGAGCCAGCCGGAACTACAAAGCGAGACCCTGTCTCAAAACAAACAAACAAACAAACAAACTAGACAACCATAATGAAACACTACTGACATGGTGTTTTTCACCTATGAGGCCGGTAAAAACTAGGTGATATCACAATACCTTTGGTGGATCAGACTGTGGGGAAACTTACTCTCCTGAGCATTGTTAGCCTGAATGTAAATTTTACATTCCTGAGTCAAATTTTATAATATCTAAAAGAAATGCATAAGCATTTACCTTTGGATTTAGCAATCCCATTTCTGAAAATCTACCTTGTTGATACACTGGAAATACATAGAAATACACATGTATAAGCTTATCTATTATAGCATTTTTATAGCTATAAAATAGAATGAACCTAATTGCCTATATATAGATTGGTTGAACAAGCTCTAGTATATTCAGAGTAGAGTAGAAGAAAAAGAATAAGGAAAGTATCTTTGAACTGATATGAAGCAATTTCCAGGATTTACTCTTCAGTCTAAAAAGCAGAACACAAAATGTGTATGTTTCTAATGAAGGGGACCCCTCTATCTCTTTCTCTCTTTCACCCCCATGTATACACACATATGAGAGAGAATATAAATATATTCCACTATAGTCATTTACTTGTTTCTGTGAAAGAAAGTGTGAAGGATGAAACAGAAACTCAAAGTGACTGGTTTTCTATAGTTATTAGGTGGGAGAAGGCTGAGGAAAGTGGGTAGTATTTCTGGGGGAGAAAAGTTGAGGATAGAGGCAGACTTCTTTTTTATTTTTTTTTAAAAAATATTAGTACATTTTATTTTTATTTAAAAAACATTAGTACATTAGTACATTTTGTACATTAGTACAAAATACGACATTCATCTACTAGGATTTTGTACCTGTACATGGCATATCTTGCTTTTTATTTTAGAGGTGGACTTCTAGAATACACTTCTTGTGTGGCTCTGATGTCCAGATGCGTGATGTTTCCCATGCCCTCTGCCTACCCCCAAAAGCATATTATTAAAACTAATTAGGATGTTTTTGAAGCCCAAAATGAAATACAGACAAGAATAGATATTATTCCTAACTATAATATGTATGATATTATTTTACAGGATAATAATAGATAAACTGAAGAATATGGGAGAACTATCAGTTTTAATAATTGTAAAGAATCTTCAGTTTTAATAATGTAGTAACTTGGGCCGGAGGGTTAGCTCAGTGGTTCCGGCGCCTGCCTCGCAAGCTCAAGGTCTTGAGTTCGATCCCCGGTGACCACATATAATGCTGGGTGTGGAGACTCGCCCATCAACAATCAACACCGCATACCACAATGCTGGACATGGTGGCTCACGCCTGTAATCCCAACACTCGGGAGGCAGAGACAGGAGGATTGCTGAGTTCGCGGCAGCTTGCCTGGGCACCATAGTGAGCTCAGGGCCAGCCTGAACTACAAAGTGAGACCCCGTCTCAAAAAAATAAATAAATAGATAAATAATGTAGTAACTTAATAACCATCAATTTTAATTATAAGACTATTTTGATTGGATACTTGTTAAGCCTAAAGGCAAAAATTTGTACATAATGCTGTAATCTAGTAGCAAATGTGTTTTTCAAGAATTTGAATTAGCAACTCTATCAGATTTAAGTAATTACAGATAATGATAGACTTGTGTTATTGAAAAAATAAATTATAAATAAAGAAAGGCAAGAATGTTATGATGTGAGGTTGGGATCAGAGGATCAGGTAGGAACTCATGTTTATATGTATATGTGTATATATGTATATAAATAGTACATATATAAGTATATATATATATATATATAAATATATAAAAATATATGTATGATACAACAAAATGATTTCATACTCAGTGCACACACCAAGATAATATATTCAGGAGCGTAAATATGTATGTACATGTATTTTACTATACATACTTAGATTTTCTATTTCTGTCTGCCAAAAGGATTTAGAGTGCTGACAATCCAGTCACAGTGAGAAAAACTAGAGCTCAAATCTTGGTTCTAGATATTATTATCCAACAAAATGACCTCATGCTTTTTAGAAAAGTAGTAGATTACAAAGCCAAGGTTAAAAAAGTAAAAGATAAACTTGAAATTTTGTTGTGCCTGAGGGTAATCACCCAAATAACTAATCCCCAAATAGATAGGCAGTTCTGAAATGGAGACAAAAATCTAATGAAAAGAAGCTCTTTAATGACCAAAGCTAGAGTGGTTTGAGTGGCAAGATAATATGAATAAATTCAGTATTGGATTTTAACCTATACAATAAGTTTCTTAAACCCATATTGATGGGTGCTGAAATATTAGCATTTTGAAGAAAAATGGAACTTGCCTAGTCTTAAGGCATTTAACCTAAGTTATATATTAATACCTTAAACTATGCAGTTTAAACCTGACAGACCCAATATCAACTAGTGATGAAGACGAGCATCCCAGCTATTAAATGGCAGCATAGCCTTGTTGTCTTCATTACTTTCTTCGTCACTGTCAATCCTTGAGATTCTCAAGTTGAAAGAGGAAAGGTTTATTTTGGCTCATAATATGCAGAGATTTCAGTCTCCAGTCGGCTAGCAGGACACTGTGGCAGAGGGTTATGGCAGTCCGGAAGTAGGGAGAAATTTTAGAGGAGGAAAAGCGACGCACCTTTCCAGGCTACCCTCAGTGATCCACCTCTGCTGGACAGACTTCATGGCATCACTCCGGGTATAAACTCATCAGTAGACTGATTCACTGATGAGTATCACAGCCCCATGGTCACTCGCCCGCAAGCTCCACCTGTGAGTCCGTGACGCTTAGGGGAACATTTAGATAGAAATCATAATGATCACTCTTTTGATAGGAAGCACTTTTTTATTTGTAATATATTTGCCTAAATTAATAATCTTGTTTTAATTTTAATAAATATGCTACCAAAGTAAGTGTATAATCTTGTTTCAGTAACTAGGGCAAAATCAGAAAAAATTAAATGAATGAATAGGATACCTAGGTATAAAAAAAATCAAAGAAGTACTAAGGAATTGTTACAGTTTAGAAAAGACCAAGAAGATGTGACAGAAAATATAGTACATGACCCTGGAACTGAGATAGTACATCAGTCGGAAAATAGATAACACTCAGATATCAAAATAGATAGCATTCAACTTTAGTTTTGTCTTGGAGTGCTGGAGATCAAGCCCAGGGTCCTGGACAAGCTAGGCAAATTCTCTGCCACTGAGCTGCATCCCAACCACCAGCTCTAGTTTAGTTAACTGTGTGTGTGTGTGTGTGTATTTTTTTCAACCCTGGGGGTAAAAATTATTTTCCTATCTTCTCTCTGCTCTCTTTATCTTCTCTACTAGTTCCTGCATCACTGACGTGTCTGTCATTTATAGCTATCATCATGTCTAAATTTTTGTAAGTGTATCACATGTTGGACACTCTCAAAGAAATATCAATGTTAGATAATGGTTAAAGATTTTGTTCAGGACAGTTGCAGTGGGAGAAGAGAAATTTCTGTGGAGATCATGGCTCAAATTTGACTGCAACAAGAAAATGAATTATAACAAAGAAGCAGAATTTGGGATGGGGGATGGACAGCTAAGGAGGATTCTAAAGAAGCCTTGTTGCATTGGGACTGGGTGGTCAGCCTTCTCATGGGACTGGATGGAACACTACAACAGCCCCCCGAAGGGGAGTATGGTCACATGTGGAGGTGGAAGGTTTGTCTAAACTGACCTAGCACAGAGGAACATGAAGACCTGAAGTCAGGGCTCAGTAGATAAGAAAGTCAGAATACCCTGAGTGAGGTCTGGTCAAGGGGAGACTGTCAGTATGAAAGGTAATATTTCCAAAGCCATTTCTTTTCTTTCAGCTACCCCAAGAGTTACAGTATACCTCTTTATACAAAAGAATAAAAAGCATGAGTGGTCCTTAAATTGTATTTCTATCCTGTCCCAGTTCCTGTGGTAACCAAATCAGGAGAATTCGTCCAGTCTTCGCAGGAAAGGGCATCCTCAGAGGCCAGAGGGACTAACATCAGGGGCCCTACTGGTTGTCCCCGCCAGCGAGATGCAGCCCTCCATCATCCCGAGTTTGAACCTCTACAGGGCATGGCAGTACATCCTTGGAAGCCCTTTCATAAGGATATGATGAATATGGGCAATTGACTCTAGCAAGTGGCAGGATTTGTGATGCAGAGACATTGGGGTCATACAGGAGTGAATATAATTTAGTAGTCAGTGAACTGTTAAGAGACAAATGTGGGAGTTTAAATGGCCTCTCAGAGTGTTACGGTTTTTGTTTTGTCCTGTATTTAACTATTTCTTAGGTCTATATAATATTCAGCTAAAATTAACTTACAGTAAAGTGGCATATATGTGTATCACAGAGACATACATTTGTTTTACTATTAAAATTAATTGAGTATAGATATCTAACATCACCCTTACAGCTATCTGCATTTTTGTTTTAATCACAAATAGCTATATTCCTGTGGCTAGTGTCTGTATTTTTAGTGAAAACCCAGTATTTTCAAGTGTTCAAGGTTTTAAGATTTGGCTGTGGATATATGATAAAAGATATTTTAATGCTGTACGTTTGAGTTCATGAAGAGTCAGGGTTTTATGTAGGTATTTTATATTTATTTATTCCCATTAAGAATCTTGTTCATTGTAATTTTCCAAAACAATATTAGTTTTCTGAGTTCCTATATTCTAGGATGTTTATAGGAATCACTTCGTTTTAAGAGATCAGTGGTCAAAAGACTCTTTCTTGTTAAAGAAAATGTCCATTGTTTTCACTTCAAATGCCTTCTTTAAACACAGCCCTTAAAGAATTAATTTGTTAGTATCTGATATCTATTTTGTCTGTAGTTCAATGGAAGATTTCTCTTCTTCCCTTTCTTGTTACTGCATTTCAGTTCCTGATCTTTACCTCATTCAGCTTGGTTGCAGAATGTGAGGGCCTTGGTGGACTGTTGTCCAGCTCATTTGTTTGGTGTATCACAGTGGCAAGTATTGCTGGAGATGGAAGAACAAGAGGCTAAACAGCCCCTCTCCTGTTCAGACGATTTTATTATTGATTTAGGCTTTCTACCAGAAGAGGGAGCCACATTCATTAAAATAACTTCCATAATCCAATTTGCGTTCTTTCTTTTCTCAGCAGGTTCCAGATGGAATGAATATGACATCATGCTCAGGCTATGCTGGAATAGGCCACTCTTTGGGGGGCTGGGGGATATGGTGGAGGGGTGCTATGTGAAACATCAACAACAAAACAACAACAAAAACTTTTTAAAAACAAACAAAAATCATGTGCTTATTACCCAAATCTCACATTTAACTCAGCTAGGGAATCACATTTGTGCTGGATTAAAAAGATTGGATCTTTAATTAAATATGTAATAGTCTACTTCTGTTTATCACTCCACAAAACAATTGTCTTTTTGTGGGATTGATATCACAGTATAAAAAATAGTTTGTTGACTTTTAATTTGAAGATGTCTTCAGAAGCTTCCTGCCCCAGAATGCTCCCATTTATGCCTCCAGGTACTTGTTCTTCAGTGTCTAGAATTGCAGAGTGAACACGTAGTTCATTTGGGTTATTACATTAAGCTTCAAAAAGTCTTAAAAGTGTCAATATCTGCAACATGACCATGTATTAATCTTTCAGCTATGTGTCCTAGGTGACTTCATTAAACAAGACAAACTTACCACCACTGACTCAGTGAAAGATGGTAATGTTTTAAGAGGAGCTGGCGAGTTTATCTCTTCAGTGTGCCTGGGAAGACAGATGTGCAGGAGGGCTACAATAAGTATGTTAGTAAAGTGGAACCACAACAAGGACCATCTGCCAAGAAAGTACAGAAAGGAATACAGATGGTTTCAGAATATTCAACCACTGTACCATTGTTCTTAGTGCAGTACTATCTGTAGCCTATACAAAATAATTCCTAAGCCTTGAGTGGAATTTCTGGAGTGGGATGCTGGCTATTCTTACTTTTTGTATTTTTAAATCTCAAACCAAAATATATACACAGTGTTGAATAAGGAAAGTTTCAAAGGTAGGGTTGATATCAAGAAGCCACTGGACAAACTACTTCTTCTTAGCCAGCCACTGTGTGTTCTTTGAGAAGCCATGGCAGCAGCATCCACAGGTGATCATGGATAATGACAACAAGGGCTAATATTTGTGGAACATCATTTCCTACAGAAGCTCTTTGCAAGAACTCACAGTGATTGTTGTGATTATCGATACTGTGCTCAGGGAAGTTAACTAAGTCCTCTAGGTCTCACAGTCAGGAAGATGCAGAACTGGTTTATGGACTCTGCCTCTAAAGCCCAAGTTGCTAGCCATTGTACTGTACTGTCTTCCATTCCTATAAAGAGTCCTAAAACAATGAAATTATGCATCCTCCCAATACCTATCCCTCTAGGCATGTAAAAAGAAGTGCTTTCGTATGTGTCACTAGGATTATAGACTATTGTATACCACTCATAAAAATTACTTTTAAACAAATGCAATGTAAAGAAATATTTTCAAAGTGTGGACCTGGTCATTGTGGTTTCTTTTTACTGTAAGTGGGCACATCACTTACACTTTTAACCCTTTTACTGTCTAATTGTGGTAGACGCAGGTATTTGCTCTTGTCTCTAAACTTTGGCAGGTTCATTTCATGTATGGTGAGTTCCTCCCCTGCACAAAAGCAAACCCATTTTCTAGCTGGGAACAGCTGGATTTCCACTGCTCAAAGAAGCACTGTTGTGGGCAGGTGGCCCCCAGTGAGTGTGGGTGTGGGTGTGGAGACCACTTTGATGCCGAAGTGTCAGGCTTAGCAGTCCTGATAACTCTTACCAGAAATCCTGGCAGATGGCTAGGGAAGTCTGGTTGGTTACAGCTGCAGTCCTGGATTAGTACTGTCACAAAAGCGAAGCTGTATATAACTCCTGATAAAAGATGGCAGAAATGCTCTGCAAGAGGAAAAGATGTAACGAAACCTCTATTTATGTCTGTGAAGCTCCACTGTCCCCTGGGTGGGCCGCCTTGAAAGGCAGACAGATGTGCTGCTTTGTTTCTGCAATTGGACCTAAATGGAAAAGAAAAGATTTCTGTCATGATTAGTGGAAGTACTGTAGCTCATCTCCTTGGAAGTTATAAGATTGTGGTGATAGTGCAATTCCAGAATGGTAAACAGTGTCAGCATTTGATACATTAATTGACCTCTTTACTGATAGATTTCCTTACTTTGGGAAGTGAGAATAATACTTTTGTCATAATCTTAGGACACTAGGCAGATAAAATGAGTGTCATGTATACAAGCACATACCACACACACACATATATATGCACAAAGTCTACATGTTGCTTAAAATAGTGCCTTGCTGGGGTCGGGGATTTAGCTCATTGATTCTGGCATTTGCCTGGCAAGTGCAGGTCCGGAGTTCGATCCCCAGTACCACATGTCACAGTGCTGAGCGTGGTGGCTCATTCCTGTAATCCTAGTACTTGGGAGGCAGAGGCAGAAGGATTGCTGGGAGTTTGAGGCTATCCTAGGCTACATAGTGAGTTCAGGTCCAGCCTGAACTACAAAGTGAGACTCTGTTTCAAAAAACTTAAAAAAATAAAGCACCTTGAAAAATTAAAAACAGCTATTTATATTGTTATCACTGTTAACTATTCATATTTTATTTTTATTATTGATACAATTGTTATGCTCTCGAGGCTAACTCAGTGATTAGGACATATACTTGCCATGAATAGGTGAGTGGCTAGACAGAGGCAGGGGAGCAAGACTATATAAAGAGGAGATACTTTCTTTCTATTAGAAGAAAATTCTTTCATAAAAAAATGGGTTTGTCAACCTTTAGAAGTCATACAATTGAGTGTTATGTTACAAATAAAGAGATGGTGGCCAAGAGCTACTTGGCTTGCACACGGCAGTGGGGCAAGTTCATTCTAAAACTGGGGCTAGAGGCTGATCCTTATGTGCTTTGCTCCTAGAAACAAGATGTAGAGAAGAAGGAACAGTGGCTTGAAATCAGGAGAGTCCTTTACTTTGCTTCATTGTATATCACTGCAAACAAATCTAAATGATAACTCTGTAAGAATTATTTTCTCATTTGTAAAATAATAAGGCTTTCTCTCCTGCCTGCCTAGTAGGGCGGGGTGATTAAAATGGTAATATGAATTAGGAACTCTAAAGAGCTCTGCAAATGTGAATTTGTATTATTGTTGCATCATTCACCATGAAGTAGTTTAGAAATGACCCCCACTGGAATTGTTCTTAATGATGGCAAAGATAGGAATTAATCCAATAATTTATTTTAGATTGTTAAATGATAGCTAAATTATTGTGCTTCCTGAAACTCCTGAGTGATTTTTCGATTAGTAGAACAGCCAGTAAGGCATTGTTTTTTTCAGGTCTACATCTATCACCCAAATACTTAGTATCACTATTTAAAATAATTTATTTTCAAAGAAGGATTAGATTTTTATCCCCTGACACCTCTATTGCTCTCAAGAGCCATCTGAGATTCTGAAGCTCAGAGAAATTTCTAAAATTAAAGACCACTTCTGTTAACCTTAAGACCTGAAAATCACTGGAAGTGTTTGACCTTCCCTCACTTTTCATTTGGAAATTTAAAATTTTGTTATGATTCAAGTTAGTGGTTCTTAGTTTTGAGACAGTACCACGTAATCTAGAATGTAGTATAAACTATCTCAAAAGTAAAATATGTCAGGTTGACTGCCTGAAATTATGAAAAGAAGAAACATGTTTTAAATTACAAGCTGAAGAAATGTCAGACACCTAAGACCAGATTTCAAGTTTAAAGCCTTTTTGGTAGTTAGAGTTCAGCTCTTCAGTTTGTGTGTGTGTGTTGAATTTTAAAGAGAGTTCAGCACTATGCTGAGTTGAAAGACATTTTATGGCTTGGGTAATGTGAGCAATTTGCTAAACTTACAGATTTTTAAATACAAAAAAGATTAACATCGAACAGGAATGAAACAGTCTTCATTATCTGTCTGTATGTGTGCGTTTCAATTTAAGATAGGAGAAAGGAGCCTAGAGCAAGAATACAAAAGACATGGAAAACTTAGCAGAAAGTCAGGTATCGCAGCACCATATTGAGAAAGAGGAAAAGTATGTAATATAAATGACCAAAACTCAAGTGTTATGGATTATATCTAGATGTTCCCCAAAGCTTCATACATTCATAGATGGGGCTTTGGGGAGGTGAATGGATCATGGGTGTGAGACACTCATGACTATATTAGTTTTTTAGTGGGTTTATAGCTGGGTGTAATGTTGGGAGGTAAAGCCTCATGGAAAGACCTGGGTCATTGTGAGTGTGGCCTGAGGAAATTACATATCCTTCCTCCTCCATTGGTCCCTATCTGCTTCCTGCCTGCCTTGCCACTCTGCCATGCCACCCTGCCTTGGAACTAGGAATTATGTGATATAAAGTGATCTGAAAAGTCGATTACTATATCAGCACAGTTGTTAATAGTGGAGAATCTTTCTTTCATGAGTACAAAAGGATTAAGATTTCTACCAAGGTATTCACGCAGCCAATTAGTAATCAGAAGTTGACTTCAAAGAGCAGTATCCAGTCCTTTGATTTTTTCGGCACTGTGTAAACATTTTTTGCTTGACTGTTTTCAATGCATTGTAGGATGTTCAGTAGCACTCTGATCTCTAGATGCCAGTAGCAGCCCTCCCATGGTTGTGATATCCAAGACTGTCTTCAGTTGTGATCAGAGGTCCCCTGGAGAAAAGTAAGCCTAATCAGCCTGATTTGAGGACCATCACTCTGTCTTTGCCAACACTTAGCATTGTCTAGTCTTTCTTCAGACCTGTTAACAGCAAAAGCCTGGGACAGAATATTGATATCCTCTGCCTCTGATGAAGACACTCTTCAGGTCTCCAAATACAGCTTATTGCTTCATGTTGAGGCGTTTTCTCATATTCTACTTTTGAACCAAAATTATTTTGTTTTCAACTTCCAAGACTATTCTTATATATCAACCCAATAGTATTTTCAGTTTTCATTTGGTTAGACCCAGGAAAATAAGGATTTCAGAAAGGCTAAAGGGCAAAGTTTAAGAACCTGAGTAACCCAGAACTGAATGTAGACGTCCAAATAGGTTGAAAACCTAAGCCAGAAGAGAAGTAACAAAAACCTGTTCTTGATTTGGAATTGGAATGGCGGAATTAAAGGTAAGGACTAGAATCTCATCTGAACAATCCCCCAAACCCTGTGGTTTACCACCAATACTGGAAGGTCCAGAAATACCAATGTATAATAATATTTCTTTAGTGCCCTATTATTATTTTATTGAATTTTTAGCAAAGATTGCTGAAGGACATAAGTATATCAAAATGAATAACCTCACCAAATCCCACTTCTAGAAAGATTCAGAACCAAGATTCAAATTCACTTTTGTTCCAGAACCTAGGATTTTAGTTAACTGCCATCTTCCTTCTTCCTATGACTGTAATGAATATTTGAGTACTGAAGCCAAGGAGTGATTTAGTTGAATTTTGTACGCCATTTTGCACCATGAGTTTTGTGGATGGACCACCAGGGAATGTTGAAAGAGATTAATTTATACATCATGAAAAAGTGTTTACCTGTCTCTGTGAGAAGCTTTTCCCTGCTTTGCATTCCCATAGCAGGGATCTGTGTACAGTGAACCATTTGAAAATTGACTTCTTGCCTATGAGCTTAGAATTGTTCTTTGATTGTTCGCTGTGCCTCACTTCCTTTATATTGTCTGTTTTCTCAGACACTGCTCTCCTTAAAGTAGGAATTCAGTTGATGCTTACTCTCTGCAGTTGAGATATGCTCATGTTTACATACAAGTTTTGAGAATCCATACTTACAGAAGAGATAAATTACCCAGTGTAAATACACAAGAAATGGTTCTTAGCCAGTTTGCAAGGCTGGCTGCAAATAAGCATGTTCTTTGAATTGGAGTTTATGTTACGCAATCACTGCTTGACAGAGAAACTGGGAGTTAGAGGATTAAGGTGACTGAGAAGTGAAAGTAAAAATCCCTTTCAATGAGAATAGATGTCAGTAAGAAAATGCAAGGTGGTTGAACCAACAACAAAGTTATGCTTAGCCTCTCATGTTACCTTCTCAAGAACACTTAGACAAATACCATTTCAGCGTCATTGAACATCCTCAGCAGAAGCCATGCATGTTAGATTCCAGTATGAAAAATTTTTCCTGTGAAGTTTTATTCCAACAAAAATATAAAGCTATCCTGAGGTAGTGTTGACCAACAGCTGTCAGTAGTTATAATCATAAAATTTTCCAAGATGTCTGAGGACTTCGGCAGCTTAAATATTTGTCTCTACTTTTCTTCCTTATTGTCTGTTGGAGGTGGAGGACCCAAGCAGTCCTTGCTTCTATTGACGGCTCAAGACAGTTTTGACCCTTTGGTAAATGATGACTTGGGCTCAATGGCCTTATGTATGTATGAAGTGAATCAAGTAAAAGCACAAGATAAGAGTGATGGACAGGATCAGAGTTTACTCTCCTGCAGAATCTATAACATGGGCAGCAGAAAGCTGGGGCATTTCTATGGAGTGCTTACCCTTTAATTTTGTCTGAGGTATTCAGAGTGCTGTTTGCCCTATGTTCTTTTTTCCTCTGACTTCTTTAGAACTTAATCTTTCATCTTTTGTAAAGATATAATGGTGCAGCATTTTAGCACATTTTTCCCTGTCTGCTATGTTGTAGCCTAATGTTGAGCTTTCCTTTAACAGTTTTCTTTATACTTCTCCTTTTATGGAGGTGAAAAACATCACTTTAGTCCTCCAGTTGTGTCTTTATGTTATTGAACCTTCACAATAATGCATTCTCCCACATACAAAAAAATAACCTAAGGCTGTTGGGGGCTCTTACTTTTGAAAAACACTTGGTTTACAAATACATAGTTACTTTAACTGGAGAAGTAATTCAGGGTAGCCACCAGTGGCTTAGCAGCTATTTCCTCACTTGTCTTCTTATAAGATGGCTTATGTGCAGATGTAAGGAGGAGTAAACTCCTTAGTAATGTTAGGAATAAACTTGACTTACAAATGTACAGGTTGACTGGAACAGTAGGCCACAGGCCTAAGGTTGTTCATGAGGGAAATTAGAGCTTTTATAAATCATTCTTGATTGTTTCCTCTCTCATAGTAACATTCTATATTTAAAACAGTGGGTTTTTTTGAAAAATAATATAATGCTGAATCTTAAAAGTACTGTATTTATACTTCTACTTTCCACAGAGCAATTCCTTTTCAACCTAAAATGCTGTAACTCTCGTAAATGTGGGTACAGCACTTTTTAAATTCAAAATGTTTTTCTTTGCAGATCTTTAATCTTTAGCAGAGTGCTTTATGTGAATTTTAAATGCAGTAATTAAATGACTGTATCAAAAGTAAAGTCTCTGTAAACATAATTTCTCAGCTGTGATCAAAATTATGTAAAATTTTAAGAAATACCTCTTTTGGGCCTTTGCCTGTTTATACAAAACAACTTCTCTGAGGAGGTTGGTGGTATTGTTTTGAGAAGCAATTCTTCTGAAAGTTGTGTGTACTTACTTACAGGCTTTGTTCAAGAACTGTGCAAGAAGGGCACCAAACAAGGCCAAAAAAGGAGCGTATTTGTTAAAAAGTTTCACTCAGGGGGGAAAGAATTATGTGACACCTCTTGAGTTTGAACCTATATTTCCAGGATCTCCCAGGAAGGTGGGAAAAATGTATGACTGTGGATGCTTGGCACCTAAAGTAGATGCTTATGTGCAAAGTTCTAGACCCCTGTGGCCCTCCCCTGTTGGTATATTAAGTAAACTATCCTCTACCGGGTTTCAATTGAGAGGGGTCAGTATGTTCAAAATTTGGATCTCGCTTGAGAGTTTTGAAGGCTTAATTTTAAAGATGCCTTACATCTTTTCATTTTTATATGAGAAATAGTGCTGGTTGTATGTGAGAGGAGTGGAGTCATCAGGCTCGGTGGATAGTGACATTGGAATAAGGTATGGTGCTTTTCCAGCTTTGACTGGAAAACTAGATTTCAACACCAACAGGAAAAGAGCTGAACGAATGCGATGAATTTCAAAGGCTGATGGGTGTGCTGAATAGGAGTGCATGTGCTTGGCCAGAGATAAAGGCAGACATATATTTCTGTGTGCTAAGTCTAAATTAAGCCTTGAATACATTTTTATTGATACATTTTATATACACTTCACAATCACACTCAACGTTGGGGAATTTCTACCAGTATATGACACAAGTTAATTCTGATTTTTACCCATATGCCTACTAACCCACAACCCTCCACCCCTTATATACATGCTATTTCTTTTTCTTTCCTAATCGTATTTATTCTTTCCCCTCATTATGTTCCCCCATCACATTCCCTTTGAATATTTCCTATTTCACAAAATCTATCCTGCATTTGAGAACTCATTTAGATCTATAGGTTCTCTGACCAGAGAAAAGATCTGGTATTTACATACCTGTGATCTATTTATTTCACTTATTAGTGTGTCCCCCAGGTGTATCCATTTGCACAAAAATGAATGAAACTTGTCATTATGGCAGTAATACTTCATTTTATAAAAAAAAACATCTTCTTTATCAGTCTCCAGTTGATGGGCATCTGGGTTGTTTCCAAGATTGGGCTATCACAAACTGGGATGCTGTGAACATGGGTGGGTGTACATAATGTTTTTACAATATAAATCTTTTAATTCCTTTGGGTATATTCCTAGCAGGGGAATAGCAGGGTCAAATGGTGTTGGGAACAATCCTGTTTGGGAGAAATAATTGGAAGGTCAAAACTGACCAGGCCTTCCTGCAGATAGACTTTGGACTTAACTATGTTGCAAAAGAATCCTGTGTGGGAGGAATAATTGGAAAGCCCTTCCTGGCTGCCTATGACTTTGCACTCAGCTCATCTTCACCTTGGATAACAAGGACTCTGGTCGTCCCACATGCTGTGATGCACTATTGCCAGTGTTTACCCTGCCTTCTGAGTCATTGTTACATTTTTGTTACTTTTTGTTACTAGAGAGGTGCTGAATGAAAGTTGTGACAGGCGGGGGCATGGGGTCTTTTTGCTACCCAGAGTAGCATGGATCAGGCCCAAGCTTAGATTCTTTAAGCCTCACTTCTGTCTAGATACTATTTCTCTGTGTGCCATCGACTCACAGGAGACCAGAACCTAAATCCAAACATTCTATTTATGTTCCCTTCCCCTGGATCCCACAAAATGGTATCTATAATCCTAGTTTTCTGAAGAACCTCCACACTGATCTCCACAATGCTTGTACAAATCTACAATCCCACCAACAGTGGAGAAGGGTTCTTTTCTCCCTGCAGCCTCGACAGTATTTATTGCTGGTTGATTTTGCAATAGCAGCCATTTTTTTTTTTTTTGTGGAGGGAGATGAAATCCCAGTGTTGTTTTCATCTGCATCTCTTGATTGACCAGTGAAGTTGAACATTTATTCATATGCTTCTTGGCTGCTTTGACTTCTTCCTCTGAAAAGTGTCTGTTCATTTCAGATGCCTATTTTTGAATTGGGTCTTCAAACTTGGGGGGACTGATTTGTTTCAGGTCTTTAAATATCTACACAGTAGCCTTTTGTCTGAGAAACAACTAGTAAAGATTTTTTTTCCCATGTTGTTGGTTGTATTTTAGCAGTGCCAGTGATTACTTTTGTTGTGTAGAAGCTTTTGAGTAGGATGAGATCCCATTTGTTGATTGTTTCTGGTAGTTCTTGCTATAGAGGTTTTGTTCATGAGTCTCTGCCTAAGCCAATGTCTCAAGAGTTTTACAAAACTAACCTACTTTGCAGCAGGTTTATTGTTTCTGTTTTAATGTTTAAGTCTCAAATCCATTGTGGTTTTAGTTTAGTGCGTGGTGAAAGAGATAGGTCTGTCTTTAGTTTTTGGCAGGTTAAACCCCAGTTTTTCCAGCACTATTTGTTAAAGAGGCTGTCTTTCCTCCATTGAGTATGTTTGGTTCCTTTGTCAAAGATAAGATGGCTTAGTGTATCTGGAGTTGTTTTTGGATCTTCTGATCTATTCCAGTGCTCCTTGGGTCTCATACTTTGGCAGTACCCTGCAATTTTTATCACAGTGGCTTTATAATACAGTTTTAAATTGGGGATTGTAATCCCCCCTGCCATGTTCTGGTTGCTTAAAATTGCTTTTGCTATTCTAGGTCTCTTGTTGTTCCAGACAAATTTTTGAATTATATTCTCTAGCTCTGTGACGTATGGTGTTGGGATTTCAATTGGCATTGCACTGAATCTGTATAGTACTTGTGGAAGTATAGCCATTTTGACAATGTTGGTTCTCCCTGCCCAGGAATAAGGGATGCCTTTGTATTTTCTGATATCCTTTTCTATCTCCTTTTTCAGAGTCCTGTAGTTTTTAGAGTAGAGGTCTTTCAGCTCCTTTGTTAGACTGATTCCTAGATATTTCATTTTTCTGGTTGGTATTGTGAAAGGAATTGACTGCCCAATTTCTCTTTCAGTGAGTCTGTTGTTTGTGTATACGAAGGCTGTTGATTTTTGAGCATTGACCTTGTATCCAGTTACACTACTAAACTTGGCAATTAAGTCTAACAGTCTTTTGGTTGAGTTTTAGGATTCTTTACATAGAAGATCATATCATTGGAAATAATGACAGTTTAACTTCTTCCTTACCTATCTTTATTCCTGTTATTTCTTTGCCTTACCTAATTGCTGTGACTAATGCTTCCAGTACTATATTGAACAAGAGTGGTGACAGTGGGCATGCTTATCTCGTTCCTCATCTGAGTGTGAAAAGTTTCAGTTTTTGCCCATTTGGTATGATGCTGGCTGTTGGTTTCTCATAAATAGCTTGTATTAGATTGAGATAAAGTCCATCTATCCTGATTCTCTATAGGGTTTTGATCATGCATGGGTGTTGGCTTTTGTCAAGTGCTTTTTCTTCATCTATTGAGATGACCATATGGTTTTTGTCCTTGAGTCTGTTAATATAGTGTATTACATTTATTGATTTATGCATGTTAAACCAGCCTTGTATTGCTGGGATAAATCAGACTTGATCAGGGAGTATGATTTTCTTGATAACTCTATTCTGTTTGCCAATATTTATTGAAGATTTTTGCATCAATGTTCATTAGAGAGATTGGCCTGTAGTTTTCTTTTTTTGATGGGTCTTTTTCTTTCAATCAAGATAATGGTTGCTTCAAGGAATGATTTTGGGACTACTGCTTCTTTTCTAATTTCATTAAAGAGTTTGAGAAGTGGTGGCATTAACTCTTCTTTAAAAGTTTTTTAGAATTCCACAGTGAAGCCATCAGGACCAGGGCTTTTCTTTGTTGTTAGGTTTTTTATTACATTTTCAATTTCACAGATTGATATTGGGTTGTTTAACATTTTTGTATCCTCTTCATTCAGCTTTGGAAGTTCATATGTGTCTAGAAATCTATCCATTTCTTCTAGGTTTTCCATCTTTATTTAGTATAAATTTTCAAATACATATTTATTATCTTTTGCACTTCCACTGGATCTGTGGTAATTTCCCCATTTTTATTCCTAATTGCATGGATTTGAGCCTTTGCCTTCCTTTGTTTGATAAGGTTGGCTAAGGGTCTGTCCATTTTATTTATCTTTTCAAAGAACCAACTCTTTGTTTCATTGACTGTTTGTATTAATCTCTTTGTCTCCATTGCATTAATTTTTCTTCTGATTCTTATAATTTCCTCCCAGTATGAGGTTTAGGTTTGTCTTGCTCCTCTTTTTTTTTTTTTTTTTTTTGAGGCAGTATCTCACTTTGTAGTTCAGGCTGGCCCTGAGCTCACTGTGTAGCCCAGGTAAGCCTTGAACTCAGCAGTCTTCCTGCCTCTGCCTCCCAAGTGCTGGGATTACAAGCGTGAGCCACCACACCCGGCACTGTGGTATGTAGTACTGATTTCTGGTGGGCATGAGTCACCACACCCGGTGTTGTTGTATGTGGTTACCCGGTATCAAACCAGGGACCTTGTGCTTGTCCGGCAGGTGCTGGAACTACTGGTCTAAATCTCTGGCCCTTGCTCCTCTTTTTTTAATAGTTTTGAGTTTTATCATTAGATTGCTTATTTCAGTTTGCTCTATTTTCCTGGTGTAGGTATTTACTGCTATGAATTTCCTTTATAGAACTGCTTTCGTTGTGTCCCATAAATTGCTGTACATTGTACTGGGGTTGTCATTTAATTGTAGAAACTCTTTAATTTCTTTTGTGGCCCATTGGTTGATCAACCGAGTGTTGTTCAGTTTCCATGAGTTTGTGAGAATCTTGAAATTTCTTTTGCTATTGAGCTCCAGTTTTAAGGCACTATGGTCTGATAGTATGCAAGGAATAACTTCAGTTCCTTTGCATTTACTTAAGCCTGTTCTGTGAAGGAGGATGTGATCTATTTTGGAGAATGATCCATGAGCAGCTGAGAAGAATGTATATTCTGACTTTGTAGGGTGAAATACTCTGTAGGCATCTATTAAGTCCATGTGTTCAAAAGGTTTAGCTCAATTATTTCCTTATTGATTTTTTTGTCCAGTTGATCTGTCAATTTGTGACGGTGGAGTATTCAAATCCCCTACTACTATTGTATTAATGGTTACCTGGCTTTTCATGTCCATTAGTAGTTGGATACATTAGAGTTTGGTGTGTAAATATTTATGATTATTATTTTTTTCTCCTGGATTATTTTCTTTACGAAAATATTGTGACATTCTTTGTCTCTTAATCAGTTTGGGTTTGAACTCTATTTTATCTGCAAACAAGGTAGTCATTCCTGCTTTTTGCAGTTTCCTGTGGCATGAAGAATTGTTTTCCATCCCTTTATTTTCAGTCTATGGTTAGGTGTGTTTCCTGTATGCAGCAGATTGTAGGATCTTGCTTCTTGATCCAATCTGCTAGTCTGTGTCTTTTAATTGGCCCATTGATTTCAGTGATTATGACCGCTGTGGACAGATTTAGAGCAGCCATGTTTCCCTGTTCTTGGCTCTTTTCTTCCTTGCTTTTCCCCTTTTACATTCAGTTTGTTTTTTGCCCCAGTGAGTTTACTTTGTTGGGTCTCATGGGTATGGAATTTTCTGTGTTTTTTTCCAAGATGTTCTTTAGAATGCTTTGGAGTGCAGCTTTCCTATTTGTGAAGTTTATCAGGTGTTCTTTGTCATGGAAGTATCTTATTTCCCTGTCTATTCTGAAAGATAGTTTTGGAGGATACTTCAGTCTAGGTTGGAGGTTGTTTTCCTGCAATGCATGAAACACCTCTTTCCAGGCTTTCATTGCATTGAGTGTTTTTGTTGAAAAGTCTACTGTGATCCTAAATGGGTTTCCTTTTGAAGGAAATTTTCTTCCTTTCTCTAACTGCTTTCAGTATTACATTCTTTTGTGGTGTATCTGGAACCTTGATGGTTATATGTCTAGGTGTAGATATTTTTATGTCACAGCCTTTTGGAGTCCTATAGGCCTCATTTATCTGTATGTGCAATTCTTTTCCTGTGAAGTTTTCTGTCATTATCTCTGACAACAGTTTTTTTTTAATGTCTTTTGCACTGTCTCCTGCTTCCTCCATGACCCCAATCAGTCTTATTTTTCTTTTGAATCATCTAGAAGCTGTTGGGTTGATTTTTCATGGTCCCTTGCCATTTTCCATAGATTATGTCTTTCCTATTCATTAGCTGCTATCCTGTCCTCCAGGTGTGAAATTTGGTTCTCTACTTCATTCATTCTACTTTGCAAACTTTCCTTTTCCTTCTTCATCCCCTGGAACTCTGTTTGCAGGTGTTTCAAAGGTTCCATTGCTTTTGCTGTCTTAGATTTTATCATCTCGATGATCTCTTCTTTAATGAAGTCATTCACTCTGGACAGTATCTCTGTTTTCATCGCTGAGCTGAGTTCTGATTTCCATTTTACTAGATCTGCTTTTTTTTTTTTTTTTTTTTTTTTTTTTTTTTTTTTTTTTTTTTTTTTTTTTTTTTGAGATAGGGTCTTGCTTTGTAGTTCAGGCTGGCTCTGAGCTCACTATGTAGCCCAGGCAAGCCTCGAGCTCAGCAATCTGCCTGCCTCTGCCTCCCGAGTGCTGGGATTGCAGGCGTGAGCCACCACGCCTGGCTACTAGATCTGCTTTTGTTTGCATCTCATAGAGTCCTGGTGTTTGAGTTTCAGTTTGCTCTATTTCTCTTTTCCCTGAATTCCCCTGTGGTGGTGATCTTTGTGTCTGGCTTTTTGAATATTTTCTCATTTCTACTCCTTTGTTGTTACTAATGTTATTTGTTTAATCCCTTGCCTGTTGTCAGGGCAGTGTTTGTTGCAGGTCTCTTTGTTTCTATTATTCAGGGCCCTTTGGAAGTGGAACCTTCCTGGGTTGTCCTCCTTGAATCTGTAATGACCCTTGAGAGTTCTCAGTTCTGGCACATCATGGGAGGTATTTGAGCAGAACAGTCCTATTATTTTTGTTACCATAATGAAATCAGTACCAGCAACATTTAAACACAGTAAATGAAATGAAAAGTTTTGATAATTTCTATTCTGAAGACTGAACTCATGAGTTTCCTCTATGTCCATATGCCAAAATTTATAATTAATCAGCTATGTGTATACAACATGCCGGTCTTAAACTTACCCGCAGTACCCTTTGGGAATAAAAGGTCACTGGGGAGTCAGGGAGGCAGGAAGACAGAAAGAGAGTGAAAGCTTAGAAATAGGGTTAGCAGATTTATAAAGATCACATAGATCTTGAGAACCTCATATATACCAGAGGGTAACAGAGGCTAAAGGGCCATATACAAAACAGTACCAACTGAGAGCTGCAAGATCACTGGAGACTTTGCTCATCTTCTTATAATAATACAGAAGAAGAATTAGGGCATGCTGAGAGCCTTTCACTTCTGGATATTGGCCCTGACTGGAAGACAGGAGAGGGCGTGGGAACAAGAGTTGAAGAGGGGTACCTAGGAGTAGAAGGCAAAACATTAACTGGTTTCCCTCTTCTATGAAGATGTGAGCAATTAAGAGGACAGAAACCCAGAAAGTTGAACAGATTCAGTACCAGCAAAGTAGTAAAATATATAAAAAAATAGTTATGTCAGAGTGAAGGAATTAAAAAAGTAACAACAGAATCAGCAACAACAATATACCAAGCTAAGCACATTAGTCAAATGGAGATATCCTTCAGCCTTATCTTGCCTGGTCTGTCTCAGCACAGCTGTGGCATGGAAGGGGGCCTGGCTTGCAGGCTGCCCTGGGTGCGGGTAATGGCGCGGGCTCCTTTGTGGTCTAGGTTTCCCACAAGCAAGCTCCCTGCACCTTGAATACATTTTTTAAGATGTATAGTGTTGGAATTTATTTTAGATAGGCTGCTTTTTGATAAGTACATGTTTCCCCACAGACTACACAGTACTGGTGAGGTGTAACATGATTAAGATAAATGATACACATTAGATCTAGTGCATTGAGAATATCAAAGGAATGATCATTAAGTAGTTTATCAATAAACATATAATAGATTATTAATATAATAAACCCGAAGAGCCTTCCTAGATACAGATTCTCATGTGGATCTTGGAAACTGAGCTGTGGAACAAAGTATGGAAAGTTAGGAAATGTAAAAAGCAAAGAAGATAATGAAAGAGTAGTGGGACCAAATGTCCTCATTTAGACCTACTTAAGTTAAAGATGATGGGATTGTCAGTGCTGGTGGAAGCTGGTGTTTCATAAATAGCCTTCAAACCTGATTTTAATTATGGTTGTATCTATTGCTGTGCCCCTTAAAATTCCTTTTGAAATAGCAACCCTCATTATTTCAGAGTGTGAGGTTATTTGAAAACAGTCTTTGATGATGTAATTGAGAAGAGATCAAAACCAGATGTTGTGGGGCATGGCATGCCTATACTTTTAGAATTTAGGAAGCTGAGGCAGGAAAATCCCAAGTTCAAAGTCAGGACTATATAGGATTACATAGCAAGTCTCTCTCTCTCTCTCTCTCTCTCTCTCTCTCTCTCTCTCTCTCTCCCTCTGTCTGTTTTTGTCTGTCTCTCAAAATAAAAATGATACTAGACTAGACACAAGGAGATATGAACTGTGGACTCCATGGTCACAAGTGACTGAGCCAGCAGAAATTAGGACAAAGTCTTGGCCAAGTCTCCCTAGCACCTTCAGAGTGAGACCCTCTTGCACCCCTATCTCCAACTTCTGGCCTTTAGAATTATGAAGTAATAAATCTGTTGTGCTAACCCATGCAGTCTGTGGTACTTTGTTAAGGTAGCCCTGACAAACTGGTAAGGCTATGGAATCTGTGTTCAAATGCATTTCTTCTGGTAATCAATCCATAAAATCCAGCAGAGGGGAAATGCTCTGACTGAGGGCTGGAGTGAGACAGCTGAGCCATGCCATGTCATGCATGTTACAGCCTTTTCCTCATTGGTTCAGGCCATGCCACGTCATGCATGTTACAGCCTTTTCCTCATTGGTTCAGACCATGCCATCTCATGCATGTTACAGGCTTTTCCTCATTGTTTCAGGCCATGCCATCTCATGCATGTTACAGCCTTTTCCTCATTGGTTCAGGTCATGCCATCTCATCCATATTACAGCCTTTTCCCGCTTTGGACCTTGGCTAATAGCAGTGAGGGTGAACCTATGGCACACGTGCCACAGTGGGAACACAGAACCTTGTTTGTTAGCATATAAACGAGGTTGGCGCAGCCAAGGTTTGACACCCTGTCAGCTTGTGTACGTGAGCAAAGATAACAGTCATTGTGCAAAAGTGTGCCAAATGCAGACTTTTACCTTTCAGTCAGAAGTTGTTTGTATCATTGTAAGCTCGGTTACATGTTTTTCTTTTAAGAGAAAATATGGTAATGTGTGAGTTTTTTCTAAACTAAAACCTTAATATTCAAGTTTAATTGCGTGGTTGGCACTCTGTGATAAATAAGTGGGTTTGGGGTACAGTTTGGGTAGTTGGTCTCTGAAAGCTTCACCGTCAGTGGCCTATAGTGAACTTTGAAAATTTTTCAAACCATTGTTAATTTTTAGCCCTATTATTTAAACTAAGTGGAAATATTTACCTTTCCAGCTGAGTGCTTCTTTCATAAGTCTCCCATCCTGTTTGTTTCTGGCCCTGCCATGTTCCATTCATTTCAAAATATTTACCTTGTTTTCTTATCTCATAACATCTCCGTTTGCCTAAATCAAGTCCTATTTCTTATACAAAGTGTCCTATGATCACTACAGCCTATTGCCCTTTCTCGCCTTTGAGTCCTTTCAAAACTTATTGGGGGGTTTGGAGATGTAGTTTGGTGATAGAACACTTTTTCAGCATGTTCAAAGTCCTCAATTCCATTCCCAGGCCTGCAGAAAAACAAAACCCAAAGCCTTGTAGAACCATCCCAATATTCCTACCATGCCCTGGCCATCCCCCTTTCTGGTGGGAAGTGCTCTTTCTAGTAGTACTGACCAATACTTTGGCACCTAAGACAACATGTGTGTGGTTCATAGTTAGAAGCCTGAATTGGTTTAACTAGTATTTTGCTGCAGGTCTCAAAAGACTGTAATCAAGGTAGTAGTCAGTTGGGCTCCTAAGGTGAGGGTCTGGGAAGAATCTCCTTCCAAACTTAGCTTGTTAGCAGAATTCTGTTTGTTTTATGAAGTTGTGGGACTGAAAGAATCATTTTTTCTCATCCAGGTTCTATTCTTAGCTCCTAGAATATTCATTCTGTTCCTTTTGAGCCCTACCTCTCAGTGTTAACAATGGTGTGTTGAAGAGCTCCAGTGGCGCAATCGGTTAGCGCGCGGTACTTATATAACAATGGTGTGTTGAGTCTTTCTCATTAATAGAGTTCATACCACCTGTACTGCTTTTCTCTACCTATAGCCAAAATTCTCTGCTTTTAGGAGCTTTTTTAAAAGACTGATAGCATTAAATTGGCCCCACCTACTTTAAAATGTTTAATCAACACAGTTTTAGAGACTAGATTGTGGCTGCCTTTGCCTGGCCATTATATCCTCTAACACAGTCATTAAGAGGAAAAGCCATGTTTATCTTTGTCATTTTCTCTCCATCTTCTTCCCTTCCACCAGCACCTGATGATAGCTGCAGGTTCTCATTTCAGTTGTTGACTAGTTAATTGAATGATTAACAGTTACTGCACAATTTTGTGCCACTGATCCCATGCTATTGGTATAAATTTTACTTGGAAAGATTGTTTTCTTAATTGAAAATATTATGGATTGAAGCCAGAAAATACTAAAGGTATTCTAGACTAGCAAGTAGTGGATTTCACTGGAAATGAGGTAATTAGTTCTATAACTGTAGGATTATTATGTAAATGGAGACTATAGAGACACTGGTGTTCTGACGTGAATAAGATGGCTCGATTATACTATTAGGTATCTGTCTTTTTGTTTATGTGTCTAGCATAAAATCTTTGATTTTTTAATGAGAAAATGAGTACAGAACAGTGAATTTTTTCAACTCATAATTCATAGTGAGTTCAGAAGGTGATGGTTCCATACTGAAGACCAAAGTGTTTGTTGCTATTCATATTCTTAAAAATAAATAGAGGAAAAGTTGTAATCATCTCGGATTTCCTATAACAGTCGAGAAAAAGAATTATCTGCGGGCTGCAGCTTGTTTTCTTTGTAGTTTCACATATTACCTGTCTCTGCACCTGCATCCAGTATACTAAGATCAAAGAACACAATGATAGCAAATACACTCGGCACTTGCCTTGAATGGATTCTAGTGAAAACCTTCCTAACCAAGAGCAAATAGAATGGAAAGATGGAACCTTTCAAGTTTCTAAAATGACACCACTTTGATTTCTACTCGCGCGCGCGTGTGTGTGTGCATGCATGTGTGTGTGTGTGTGAATATTTTTCTTTCTGGATATGTTTACCTTTTTCATTTAGAAATACTTCTCCTTAGTTGAATTGCATACAGTCTTTTATATCAGGTAGCAGCCACCTTACATCCCTGACTTATGAATCTTCAAATTGAACATTTTCACAGATGTACTCTATCAGATTCATTTTGCTGAATTACAAATGAATCTGATCTATGAATGTTGTCCTAAAACAGAATTTGTTCATAAGTCAGGGACTTACTAACCCCATTTTTTGATGATGTAAAGAAATAGTACCACCTATGCTTACATAGATTATTTGGAATATCCCTGAAGAGGTTATTGGGTGTTGGGTTGCCTTTTTAATAAAAAAAATCAACTTGAATAATCATTTCCATATTTAGTGATGTTATTTATAACTGTTCTATAATTAACATGTCTTTGTTTCTCTTCTATATATTTTCTTGCTTTATAAGCTAACCCAGTATTTCTCAAAATGGGGGCCAAATGCAGAGCCATCAACCTTTAAAACTTGTAAACTGCTCATTAAACAGATTCTTGGCCTTATCTTCATTATCAGTCATTTTCTCTTGGAAAGGGGGGAAACCAGCTCTTTAAAAACAAGCTGAAAGTAGCTGAAAAAAACTGTGTACCTGATGTGTGTTGTGGTTGTTCACTGGAGGAACAGAATTAACATGTGTATGATTACAGGAAGGCTTTAATATATCTATGTACAGTATCTGAAGCAGATGAGACCCAGTGGTCAGATCAGAGGTGGAAGAGTGCAGAAGTGGAATCAGTATGCAGAAAGGCCTGAGGATCCCAAATCTGGGTCAGAGACCTGAGGGTCTGTCCTGAAAGCCTGAAGGTACTGGAGCTGAATGTCCAAAGGCAATGGCAAAAGCCATAGCTCCTCTGAAGACATAGAGAGAAGACTTCCTTCTTTTCCCTTTCTATTCCATCCCAGTTACAAGTCTGTTGGTTGGTGCCACCATCATCCAGAATGAATTTTCCCTCCTCAGTTTGATACTTAACATGTCAATCATGGGCAGTTCCATACAGAGCTTTACTGATCTGCTAGATATTTTTCACTCGAGTCATGTTAACATGCCACAGTTATTGATCACCCTGTGAAAACAATAGTGTGCTCTTTTTATAATAACCTCCCCATAAAATTAGCTAACTATAGAGCCTCACCCCTTTTAGAATCTATCAAGTCTAAGCAGATGAAAGCCTTTTACTGTTTGTGCCGCAAAGAAGAGCACAGTGAGTGCCCTTTCTCACCAGGCGTACTTTCCCATGGGGAGTGGAAATACCCACAGAGGAAAGGTAGAGCTAGTGTCTGTTGTGTACATGCCACTTACTGGGCATGAGGTCTGGTGGGTATAAACAAGTAGAACATGATTTTTTTTTGTCCTCTGGTTACTACAGACTAATTCAAAAGAAGAGAAACCATACATTTATAATCAGTGAAACCAATGCCAGACACCAGGTGTGGGCAATAGCTTCTGAATGTTTTTGAGACAATAAGAAATGATTGTGAATCACCATAGTGGCAGGAATAGGAAAGGAGTTGGGTTTTTCTAGATGCATATAAAATAAGTAGCAATGATGTTCAAGCAAAAGCAATAGTATTATACAGAGGGGACTGTTGTATAGTTAGAGGATTAAAAATGGAAGCATAGGTGAACATACTTAGGATCAAGGATTCTTGCAAGGGAATAAGATTAATTCAGAGAGCTAACTTAGCATCAGTTTATGAAGAATCTCTCACGCGAAACCTGAGAAGTATGGACTGTCTCAAATGGAAAACAGCATGTCACTGCATGTAGAGAAAACCCTGACCAGAAGTTTGATAGGTAAGCTGAGTTACAGAAAAGGGGGAGGTAAGAGGTAAGAAAACAGTTTGGTAGGATAATCCAATTATCTGGATGATAAATAATAAAGTTTGAAGTACAGTTAGAGAAGTAGAAATAGAGAATTGTGGAAAAGCAGTAACTAGCATATTAGTCACAAATCTTATGTTAGAGGAAAAGAAATGGAATTTTGACTGTGAAAACAAAGTATAGGAAGGCTTATATATAATTTCAGGCACTATATAAATTGTATGCAACTCATTTCTTCCCACCTTTTTTGGGGCCTCTGGGAAGAAGCCTGATACATGCTATATTAGGCCCTGAAGGTATAAAAACAAAGACACGTTTCTACTAAGAGGCTTCCAGAAGTGAGACAAATAATTATAAGAAGTCAGAAAATGATGCTGAGCTTACAAGTCTGGGGTCCTGGGAGGCAGTGATGCTATTAATCACAAGAGGGAACACAGCGGGGGCAGCAGACTGGGGAAGTGGGTAATTGGCTCTGCTGTTTGCCTTGAAGGTGCTTATCCAGAGAGGAATCTATAGCACATTTGAAATAAGGTGATTCAATGGGGTTTGCTTCGTAGAGATTGTTTACAAAGGTCAGAGATAGGCAAACGTCAGGAGACTTTGCAGAAGCTGTTTATTTTCAGAGCAGTCACACTGTCATCAAGCTCTCAGAAGAGTCAGGTGGGACATATGCTATCTTGCAGTCAACAAGAGGTGGACTAATTCTTATTTGCCAGGTTTCTCCATAGAGAAGAGCAGGTGAGTTGTGTGTATGCATATAGACACACCCATATATGCACACATGCATGCATACACACCTGTGCACACCCATAGACTGATAAAAAGATTTGGCTGGTGTCATTATGGAGGCTTGTTAAGTTCAAGATCTGAGCAAAAGCCTGCAACCTAGAGACCCAGAGAAAAGGCTCACTTTCATTCTCAAGGTAGTCCACCGATAAAATTCTCTCTCCTCTGGGGAGACCAGTTGTTGAACAGTGACTCTTTTACTCAGTTTATTGATTTAAATGCTGATCTCATTTAAGAAACAACACCTCCGCAGAAGCATGTAGAGTGATAGTTGGTCTGGGTTTTAGCCTAAACACTTGACACACAGAATTAGCCACCACAGTTTGGCTGAGCGAGTTACTTTGAAAGGAAGAGGGACTCGTGGTAAAAGGACATCACGAGGCTGGGAGTAATATTTCAGCTGTGGCACTGGTCCTTAAAACTGGGACCTGAGCAGCGGTATTCATTCCACTACTAGGAAATTTGTTGGACATGCAGATTCTCAGTTGCCTACCTCAGCTATTGAATTAGATGTGTTGGGGCTGGGGCCCGGACTCTGTGCTCAAAGCTCAGGTTTGTGTAATTCTGGTGCACTGTAGAGTTTGAGAATCATGAGTTTGGTGGGTAAGTACTCTTTGCTCCCTGTTTCCTCCATCTGACCACCTGCTTGGCCAACCAATCGGGAAGCTAGAAATATAAGATTTTTTTTTAACAGAGTCATAAAGATTATCACCTGTGGCAAAGATGAGGGTAGAAATGGGTAGAGAAAGATCAGAAAAGCAAATGTGAGACATCCTGCCCCTGTGTTAAGTGATGTACAAACTAAGGCATCCATCACATTGAAATATAGGAGATAGAATTGCCAAAATGGAGATTTTGAGAGAGAAATGACAGATGGTTCAGATACTGATTCTAAGTGTGATCCTGAGATATAAATGATGGAAACATTTTTATTTTTCTTGTAAAACACTGGTTCCAAACCTATGGCGTGTGTGACTCAGTGAGCTGTTTGAAATTTTGAAAAGATTCATCATTGCTGTTCCAGAATCACGTTTCATTTTCAACTTTTAGTGTTGCATTGAGCTGGCTTTTGTCTGGTCAAGACTACAAGTCAGAATACCTAATTTTCCGAACATAATGTTCCCTCCAACTTCTATGTGTTTAACATGTAAGGCACATGTGTGTGCGTGTGCGCGTGTAAACACATATACACACATCTGTCTCAGGAGCTTTTTACATCATGACTTACTGATTACTTGGTACAGTGTTAGTATGTACTGTGAAGTAAGCCTCTGCACCATGAAGCCCTTTGGGGTGCCACTCTTGCCCTCAGGTTGTTGTCACATTAACACGAACAACATGAACATTTGTAATGTAATAGCGCTGGCAATGGAAGAAGGATAGAGATTCCAATTTATGAAAATCTGACTCCCCTCCCCCTCCTTTTCTTTTTCCCTCTGTCCCTCCCTCCCCTTTTCCCCTTTCCTTCCTTCTGTTCAGCTTTCTGGTAGTAGGAAAGCTACCTCAATTTGAAGAAACTGTACATTGAACTTTGAATTTGGATGGTTTTTTTTTTCCCCCAGGGTAGTGAGACATTATTGTAGCAATCTGGGCAGGAGCAGGAAGCCCCATCTTTTAGGTTACCCTTATGAGATCATCAGGGAAAATGACGAGCGCACCCGCTGTGCTCCCTTACTAAGCTAGTATGTTCTGTGGTTAGTATAGCAAGTGGATTTTTAATTTATATTCTGTTATGGTTAGATTCATTGACCCCTGAAGGTCAGCGTGTTAAGGGTTTGGCCCCGTCTGTGGCGCCATTGGGAGCCGGCTGCATCTTCAGGAGGTGGGCTACTGAGAGGAAGTTGATGTTCCTTGGGGGGTGGATATTTGGACTCCGGCTGCTTCTCTCCCTCTGTGTCCCCTTGTTCCTCTGTTTAGGGTGATTGGAGGACTCTTTAGAGGGATTCTAGGTCTAGCAAAAGTAATAGTAAAATGAAGAGGCTAGAGATGGGGCTGGACAGGATGAGTTGTCCCGGGGCTTTCTGTTACACACTTCTGAGTTAGAACTTTATCCTGAAAGATGGGAGACTTTCAGGGTTTCATGAGTCCTGAGTTAATCAGATTGGATTTAACTAAGGACATTGTGATATTTTTGAAACTGTTGAACCAATATTTTTAACTTTAAAAATATGTCTAGCCCCACCTGGGCATGGTGACATTCATCTGTAGTTTATCTTCTGAGGAGTCTGAGGCAGCAGGAAAGCTTGAGGCTAGATGGGTAGCTCAACAAAACCCTGCCTTAAAACACTGTAGCTTTTAAAGATGAACTTTACATTTATAGGAAAAAACTAAAGATAAAGTGCATAGTTTTTATATTCTCAGCTCTGCACCCTCTAGAACACAGGTTCCTTCATTGTAATATCTTGTACTGTGATGCTATATTTGTGACGATGGATCAGTATCACTAGGTTATTTACCAAACTTCATAATTTACATTAGGATTCCTAGTTGTATGACACAATTCATGCATTTTGACAAATGTATACTGTCATATATCCACCATTACAGTACCACATGTAATATTTTAACTACCCTAAAAAGTCTATATGCCACATATTCATCTATTACTCCTAAACCTGAAATGCTGGAAGCTACTGGTTTTTTAAGCATCTCTACCATTATTCCTTTGCAAGAATGTCACATAGTTAGAATTATACCATGTTACACTCTTCATATTGGCATTATTCACTTAGAATACATCCTTAAGTTGCCTCTATGTCTTTTTGTGACTTGGCAACTAATTTCTTCATATTCTGAGTAAGACAGTCCTCAGTTATATGGATGTACCAGTCTGCTCCTTCTCTGTCGAAGGTTGTCTTAGTTTCTTCTCAATTTCTGCAATTATGAGTATGGCACTATAAGTTTTCACATACAGATGAATAAGGTTTGAACTTATTTATATACTTACCCAAGACATATTGTTGGGATGTGTAATAAGTCTATGTATGACTTTTTAAGAAACTCACGATTTTGCAAACTGGCTGTTAGGATTTGAGAGACCCACCAGCAATAGTGAGAGTCCCATTCTTACCACATTTGGTGATGTCCATGTTTTGGACTAGAGTGTTTTAATAGGTGTGCAGTTGTATTTCATTGTTTTAGTTTCCATTCCCCCAAAGACTTGACATTGGTAACTTTTTCATATGCTTGTTTGGCATCTGTATGTCTTCTTTGATGAGGTATCTTCTTTATCTTCCAATTTTAAACATACTAAAAATTGTTATGTTTTAAGAGTTTTTGTATACTTTGAATTTTCATCCTTTATCAGACAAGTATTTTGCAAAATTTTTTTATAATCTATGGATTTTAATTCTTTTTAATAGTGCCTTTTCAAGTAATGAGGGGAAAGAATAAATATTGATTTGAAAAGAAAAAGAAAGCACATGTATATAGGGGGTTGAGGGTTGTGGGGTGGGTAGGGATATGGGTAAAATGAGAATTAACTCATGTCGTATACTGGTACAAATTCCCCAATGTTGACTGTGATTGTGAGCTGTCTATAAAATGCATCAATAAAGAATTCAATTAAAAAATAGTGCCTTTTATAAGCCCCAAATTTTAATGTTGGTGAAGTACAACTTATAATTTTTCATGGATCATGGTTTTGGCATTGTTTGAAAACTTTTCACCAAATTCAAAGTCCCTAGATTTCCTTTCATCTTTAAGAATTTTGTTGAATTATAAAGAACTCAAAATGCACATACTTGAAGAGCTTACTGAGTTTTCACAAGTGGGAACCTGTAAGTACTGAAATCATCAGATATTAGCATTTCTCTAGAAGTCCACCTTCAGGTACCTAACTAAATCTTTCTTGGTAAACACCTACCAACACTGATTAACTTTGCTTTTATTCTACTTGATATAAACGGAAGTCAAACAGTATGTTGTATTGTCATTCAACATTATCTGCAAGGTTCCTCTATACTGTTGCATGTAGCTACAGTTTAGTGTTTGCTATATGCGATTTCAGTGTTTGAGTATAATGTAATTTATACATGTTGAACATCTGGGTTGTTTGGATTTTGCAGTTATTTCAAATAGTGCTGCCAGTATACATACATATGTGTGTATGAGGCAAACATATGCACCCTGAATAGAGTTGCTGGATTTCAGGTATTACATACATTCAACTTTGCAGTATAGGGCCAGATGGTTTCCAAAGTGCTATCAGTTTAAATTCTATTCAGAAAACCAATTTATTTAAAATATTGAAGTGTGTTTTCTCCCTAAATAGAGGTCCTTGATGGAAATATAAAATAGAACGTAAAACATCAACAAAGTCTTCACCATACAGAAAGTGGAGTCAGGATCTCAGTGGAAAGAAGAGCTAAAGAAAGAATGGCAACAGATATGATATAAAACTCAACCCCAGACCCCTTTAGAAATCCATATTATGGAATGAACTTCACCCATGAAGTACGTGAAAGAATGATGTCAGCAGTTTGTAATCATGCATTCTGTTCAAGGTTATCAGCGACTGAAGGGTTGATTGGAGAAAATGCTAAAGGCCATATGTGAGCATAGGGCATGAATAAAGTGAATATACCAAGTGGTTCAGCTATCAATTAAAAAGGAATATAACACAGGATAGGTTATTTATACTTTGAATAAGACAGACACAAAGTGGAACAATTTAGGATAATAATCTAAAGTAGAGGGTCACTAATTAGATTTTAAGAATCTTCAGGACCAGAATCTTTAAGTAGAATGGCACCTTCTACCATATTCAATGTCTAGCATAAAGTAAGTAATTATCAAGTAATCAATGAATTAATTAATGAGAGATATGGTGTGGAAAGAGAACTAATCACCATTTCAGTAAGCGGGACAAAGAATGAATACTGTAGAAAAATATAGATGTCATCGTAGGCTAAAGGATAAGAGACAGTAATTGACCAAAGATAGGTATTTGCTAAGTGCATCTTAGTATATGTGCTGCCGAAGCGAGCACGCTAAGTGCATCTTATGTGCAATTAAATAACCAAATTGAAGAACATTTCTTCTTAGAGAAGATCCCTTGACGTGGAAGTGACTAGTGTAGGGGTAGTTCTTGGTGTCACAGGACCAAGAGACAATGCATGACACTGAATTTAATAATAAAATCAGCTGTGCTTCTTTGCCTGAACTTAATATTAACCAAACCCCTGTTTTAGTTTTATATCTGAGTAAGATTACCATTTTTAAAAAGAATGTAGGAATATACAGAAATGTAGCAAAGGTGATATAAAATGGATGCCAAGACATAAATAAATTATACTGGTTATCAAAAAGAAGTAGAAAAAGACAAGAGTCTGTGATGTAATTGTTAGTGTCTATTAGTAGAATATGAAAGTCTCACTTAATTATCCCCCACAATAAAACATTTTAGTAGAGTTTTAGTTTTTGTTGCTTTGATTTGAAAAAGTCTAAATAGTGAGACAAGTAATTGAATTAAACACAGTACTGTATTTGGTCAAACATAAGGGAAACCTTATGACTACGAGGACAATGATCTGCTGAGTAAGAGCGAAATTAGTGAAACCATAGATGATTTTGCCTGGAAGTGAATCAGTAAGTGGAGAATGCTCAGTTCTGAGCCGTAGCTATAGTTTGAATGTCTTCTCCAAAAATGCATTTGTTGAAATCCTAATTATCAGTGCCATAGCATTGGAATTAGGACTTGGAGGAAGTAAATGGGTTGTGGGGTGCAGCATTTGTGGTGGGATTGGTTCTCATTTCTAAATGGGCATGTGGAGTTATCATGTCTGCAAAGCAGAAAGTGAACCCTCCCTAGGAACTGTATCAGTCCAGCCCTGGGTCGTGGACTTCCCAAGCTCCAGTCCTGTGAGACTTGCCTCCAGACAGTAGTGTTTTCTGTTCTAGCGATGTGAACAGACTAAGTCAGCAAGTCAATAACATTTTCCTGCCTATTATCAGGTACCTGATACCTGAAATAAAAATTTCAAGATCTAACCGTGCCCATTATAAGGTGGTTATTGTGGTTTCCAAATGTCATTTTTGTTTGGAGAAAAGTAACATAAAAATTAAACATTGAAAGTATTAAACACATAAGTTAAATTAAGGATATACTGACAGTATTTAACTAAACTCTTTAAAGACACTATGCAATATTTTTAAAGGATATCTCTTACCTTTTCATAAACAGCATGAAACCATGTGGTATACTGGCTTTCAGATGGATTATCAACTGATAAAAGTTGATGGACTACAGTGGAGATGACTTTGGCATCACTCATAACCCTCTAAACCATTGGCTTTGATGGCATCTGAGGCTTCTCTGCAAACTCCCAAACACTACTTTCAGAGTACCCTGATAGAATTTTCTATTTTTATTTGATCTCAAAAACATTTCATTATGTTTAATTTAGGGAAATGAGATTTCTTTAATTACTATCAGTACCAGCTATTAGAGGCTCAATTACATTTGAAATTCATTTTTAAAAGCTTTATAGTTTCAGATAAAAATTTCAAGATCTAACTGCGCCCATTAAAAGTTACTGTTACTCCCTTTGGTGCCCATGCTTCCAAGAGAAAAGAAAGATTTTATAGTGCAGGATAAGTAATGCTAGAAGCTGAGTGTTAGTCTAAATAGGGCTTAGAATTGCTCATTTGAATAAATTAGATATTTCATTAAATAAATTGGCTCATCACACATGCTTATAGGTTCACTTTCTTTTCAAGTTTCACATATGCACAGCTATATGGTATGAAAGGTCAGGACGTGCCCATAGGGGAAGAACTGCTTCTTAGCAGAGAATGCAAATGTTGCTTATCTCTGTCATGCTGTCTAGGTTACTTTTCTCATTGTTGAGACAAAATACCCAACACTCACAAGTTAAAGGAGAAAAAGTTTATTCAGCTCAATTTGTAGAGATTTCAGTCCATAATTGGCTGGATCCAAGGCAGGGTGGCACAGCACACAGATGTAGAAGAGGTGAAATAGTGCATGGCAGGCAGAAGGTAGCAAAGCATTGTGGACCACAGCTCTTTCTATCCTTTATATTTTATCCAGGCTACTTGTGGGGGGCAGCACTCACACTTAAATCCTAGTATCCTTGATCCTAGGATTACATCATGAATCAGTCTTAGGGAAACACATTCTAGATCCAGCCACCTGTGAAAAAGCCTACCTATGACTGCATGAGGCTTTGGTGACAGGGCATCTGGACCCAAGCCATAGTACTGCCCAGTCTGAGTTTTAGCTCTGCAGTGTGTTCAGTATGGCTACGACTATCCAGAGCTATCTATTCATGAGAGACTCTGAGGGTCCAAGTATTTCCATTCAGTAGTCTCCTGAACTGTATCAGTGGTTTCAGAAGTGACTGCAATTTTTGTATTTGGAAACTCCTTGTTGATGTAAAATTATTGAGAGTAGGAAACCTCTTTCCAACCTAGTTGCTTTTGTTCTCATTCATAATAGGACTTTTGGGCTGTTTGATTATAGATTAACAGATAGATAAAATTTATATATTGAGCTCCAGAGAACATCTGCCTCTTGGTTAGGTGCCCACAGTAGGCTTTTGTCCTCCTTGCTCATGATCAGAATGTATTTCACCTATGGCATCTACAAAAAGTGTGTGCATGGGAAGCACTTAGCATCCATACAGTTGATGGAGTATGATTCACTCTCCCCAAATAGAAGCAGTCATTGCTGTGCAGCTGTGAGCAAACCAGTGTGGATCTGTCCACTTGGTGGCAATTTTGAGCTATGACACAGAAAAGCTAATTTGGAATGAGAAATAGAAAATATCTTTTAAAAAATGTTGGGCTCAGTTCATTGAGTTCTTTTTTTTTTTTTTTTTTTACTATATGCAAAACCATCTTGGTTAGCAGGAAAAATCAACTGCTGCTAATAAAAATTGTTAATCCTTTTATTGTTCTTTGCCATGGATAAATGTATACAGGTTCAATTGTTTTTGGAACATTATTCCTTGAGTTTTTTCTTACCAATAAACACGAAAGCAAGAATAGGCCATAACTTATTTAAAGTGTATATAATTAAAGGACCACCTGTATTTCTGTATTATATTTGGTAGTGCTTGGTTTTATTTTTTTCCCCACCTCTGTTGGGTATTACCTAGGCCACTAAATGCCTATAATGGAAAATAAAGATGTGTATTTTAGGAATCTGGTGTTTGAGTGGATAAACATCGGTGGGGAGAATTAGCATGTGGTGCATATTTGTGGCATTCTTACACGTCTCACATCGGTATGGATTACTACTGTAAGGTTTTTTTTTTACCAGTATATAACATGATTTAATTCTCATTTTTTCCATTCTCCCACCCACCTCACAGTGCCCCACCCCCTAAATACATAGGCTTTGTTTCTCTTTTTTAAATTACCATCACATTTTTCCTTTATCCCTATTACCCCTCCACCACATTTCCCTTTGAATATTTTCTATTTCACAACCCTGCTATTGCCCTGCTAGGAATTTACATAAGAAAATTTTTTTTTTCTGGTACTAGAGCTAAAACTCAGTCCCTTGTGCTTCCAAGATCGGAACAGTACCACTTGCAGTACCACTTTACCTAAATTCCCAGTTGTATAGCTTGTATTATGAGACTGAACCAAGTGATGAACAAAATAACTAGAAGTCAATCTGTATGAAGAGCCAAGGAATTCATATTTTAGATTGTATAAAAGTCTCATATCAAAACATGACTTGCATTTGAGATCTAAAAGTATAACAACTCCATTAAAATAATAAGGACTGTTATTTAAAATGGTTCTGGAAGAGTAGTCTCATGAAACAAAGTTGTCATTGTTTACATTCTGTAACACTTAGCCTGCCCCATTTTATCTACCATAGCTGCTGCTAATAGCTTTATCACCAGGGAAGGTATAAAAATGAACACAAGCAGAATGGGCTCTACACTTTGAAACAGTAATAAAAGGACAAAGGCATATTAATTGTTATTCTCAGAAAGCTTATGATTCAATGGCTGTCTAATTTAATAAAGTCTCGTTACAGTGGAATGAGTTAGCTGTAAGAAGCATGTAAATATTGTAATAAGACTGAAGCCAGTGTGTTCTTCTTTAATTCTTGGAGGTAGTAGTTTTTCATGCTGCCCACTCTCAAGAAAGCTGCAATATGCTGTGGAGTTGTTTGTCAATGCCTGAGTTTATTTTTGTGAGCAAGTATTGATTATAGAGTGAAAAACATTTAGTTTAACAGAAATCAATGAGTAGCAGACAAAAGGATTTCTGAAGCTTTGAAGTCTTTAAAAATATGAACCAAATGCCCAATCTGGAGAATAACTGGTAAAAGCCCTGACCCAACGGCTACACAAATTCTAGATTACAAGCTTTTCTTTCTTCCTTTCCTAAATCAACTCACATGTATGAGGAAGATTGTATGTGGGTTATGCAAGACAAGTAACTTACATGTAGTATTAAGTCCCTGGCTCACCAACCAGTTGCATTCTGGGAGAATTATTGGTAAGTCAGATTGGTTCCTAAGCCTACAAAGCATATTTTACACAGTATACCTGTGAAAGTTCACAATTTGAATGTTCATTAAGCTGGGGATTTACTGTAAATACAAAATTTTGGGTATAGATACGCAGATTTTTCTGTTTGCTATTACCTATACTCTACATTCGAAGAATTGTACCACTTATTCTAAGGTATTTGTTTTTTTTTTTTTTTTTTTTTTTTTTTTTTTTTTTTGAGACAGGGTCTCGCTTTGTAGTTCAGGCTGGCTCTGAGCTCACTCTGTAGCCCAGGCAAGCCTTGAACTCAGCAATCCACCTGTCTCTGCCTCCTGAGTGCTGGGATTACAGGCGTGAGCCACCACGCCCGGCACTGTGGTATGTGGTATTGATTGCTGGTGGGCATGAGTCTCCATGCCCAGCATTGTATGTGGCTTCCGGGGATCGAACTCAGGACCTTGCGCTTGCGAGGCAGGCGCTGGAACCACTGAGCTAACCCTCTGGCCCGATATTTGGTTTTAATGTGAGTGATTAAACTTTAAATTTCATTTCAGGATCTGAAAAACATGCTAATGAAGCTTTAAAAGTGCCAATATTGGTCAACATTAAATCTTGCAGGCTGGTAGTTTTTAAGAGAAACAAAGTGTTAAGCTATTGGAGTGTGTTAGCTCTGCATCATTATGAAATACCTGACACAGGCTACTTATGAAGTAAAGAGAGATTTATTTTGGCTCACAGTTTCTTAGGTTCAAGTCCCAGAGTGTACACCCCATGGATACAGCTCATGACAGGAGTGCTGGCTATCATGACTGCTCACATCTGGAGCCAGGAGGCAGAGTTAAAGGATTGGAAAAGTCACACAGCCTTTCTGTGGGGCTATCTCCACAGTAACCTAAGCATGTCTCAGTAGAGTTCACCTCTTAAATGTCCACACCGTGAGCCCAGAGACCAGGATTTAACACACAAGTCTTTGGGGGACAGTCAGGATTCACACACAATAGTGAATCAGTAATCATACATCTGTACATTCGTATGTTGTGACCAATGTTCAGGATTACTTAATGTTGAGATTAGATGACATAACTAAGTCCTTTTAGATTGTTTTTGAGTTAAAGTGATTGAATGATTACTAACACAGAGCGTCACTGGCAGCAAGTGACCATGGAGACTCTTCACTCTTCATGAAAGCAACTGTCTGTTCCTGACTGAGAATCAAAACAGAAACAGGCTAAAGGCTAAAATATAATTTTGTGTTTAACATGAAGTTGGTTCCTTTGGAAAGAGGTAGATCAGCCAGGGATACATAAAAGATTGTTCCTAGCACACTGACAGCTCAGACGTTATGTGATTTCAGAACTGTGAAAAGGTTCATCTCTTTTTGGAAAGTACAAACTTTACTTTTTCCATTGTGAACAGTGAATACAAAATTTCATTCAATTTAGGAAAAGTGTATCCAACTTTTTTTTAGCAGTAAGAAGACAGTATTCTCATTCCTTCTGGAGAACTTATGAATTACAGAAAAAAATACTACTTTCTGGATAATGAATCTTAAAATTTTTGGGAGATTTCAACTGAAACCTTATTTGGGGTCTCCAAATCATGGCCAATTTCTCTCTCCCTTAGCTGTTTATGTAAATAGTTTGGGTGGAAAACATGTATCCATATTGATTCATGTATCATTTTGTATTCACTTTCTCACTATACGGGAACCATAGAGTAGTTTCAACAGAGACTACAGTATATGATTTATACAGTTTGAAATAGGTACCACCTGATTCCTTAAAGAAAATGTTTGGCAACTGGTATTCTAGATCAATGTCTTTTGTACCATTTATACATGACAAACCCAGTCTAACTATTATACAGTAATATTCCTTACAGTAAAGACTAGCTTGCACTAAGATCTTCTCTTAGATGTTTTTATACTGTACAGTCTCTAACAAGGTCTTAGAAGGAGAGAGAATTAAATATATCCGTTGGTTCAGCATTTGAGGAACAAGTTTACTGGACCAGGAAAGAAACTCCTTCATACATGCAGAGAAAGGCTGTCAAGCTCTGACTCCTTGGAATCTGTTTGCCTGTATTCTGTTACTGACCTAGTGTGGTCTTAGCCTCATAATCTTAAAAACAGCTTAGATCAGAAATAATACAACTGTCTAGTGTTGTTGTAAAGCCTGAGTGGATGCTGTACTACACGATGAGCACTGATAGTCAACATCCCTCATCAGTATCGTTATTTATGATGTTAGAAGTAGCCCTGCCTTTTTCCTTCCCTTTCCTTTCATTGACTTAACTTTTCCTGGAATTATTTTTGTAACTTCTCCAGAAATAAGGCGGTGCATTTTAAATATGTGTATCTCTGTTTTATACATAATGGGGGGTGCACACACTGGCTATGTATGAGTCCCCCTGGGGCTTCTAGGCATTTGGAGGTAGATAAATCACAGGCTTGTATATGCCACACCATTCAGATTGACAGTGGTACTAGGTGGTAGTTAATTCTCATGAACTGGAATCATTTGCTTTGCATATGTTGAACCTGATTCCTTGGTCATAAAACAAGTTTTTGGAACATTGTAGCAGTTTCCTTAATCTGTCAAAATGAAGGAGCCATATTCCATATTATTCAGTACCTGATTTAACACTTAGTATTTTTTTTTTGAGACAAGGTCTCACTTTATAGTTCAGACTAGCCCTGAGCTCACTATGTAGCCCAGGTAAGCCTTAGACTCATCAATCCTTCTGCTTCTGGCTTCCGAGTGCTGGGATTATAGGCAAGAGCTACCCATACCCAGCCTTAAAATTTAGTATTATTGTTTTGCTGGGAGGTCTTTTAGGATATAATAATAATAATGAAAATGTGTGATAATCTTGCTAATCATTTTTTCATCTTTAGACAGAAGTTTATTTTATTTATTTATTTGTTTGTTTGTTTGTTTATTTATTGAGAGTCTCACTTTGTACTTCAGGCAGGGACTAAGGTCATTGTGTAGCCCAGGCAGGCCTGGGACTCAAACTAATCCACCTGCCTTTGCCTCCCAAATGCTAGGTTTATAGGCATGAACCATCACGCCCAGCCTTGTGGGATGTGGTATTGATTGCTGGTGGACATGAGTCACTACTCCCGGCATTATTGCATATGATTACCAGGGATCAAACTTAGGATCTTGCGCTTGCAAGGCAAACACCATAACCACTGAGCTAAATCCCTGGCCCCAGAAGTTTAATTTTAAGCTTTTATATAAAGGTATACATTACAAAAGTTTATAAATATCAGAAAGAATTTTACATATAAATCTTACTGGTCCAAGTGTAAACTCTACCAAGCATTTGCCATTGGGTTTTTTTCAATTGCCATGCAAAGGGAAAATTGAAAGAGAAGGTTTGATTTTCTCTATGGATAGTTATAAAAGCATAAGAAGGGCTGCATCACCCTGCCCAAATTAATACCTTTTAGGACTCGTTTATACTGGTGGTCAGCAGCTCTTTTCCATATGAAAGATTTCCATTTTCCAATGCTTGTAAATCCTATAGGAAGGGAAAATATTAATGTGTCCTTGTGCAAAAATAGCTCTGGCTGTGTTCAGTCAGGTCTAACAAAGCTTCCAGAAGAGATCACTTCTGAATGAGAGAGGCTGAGTATTTAGCCAAGAGTGAGAACTTGGAAGAAGCCAGGAGATTACAAGCAGTGCTTCTGAAAATGTGCTTTCTGACTCTCACTTACAGTACACAGGTCAGACTTGTGGTGATCATGAAGGCATTTCTGCAATTCTGTCCCCAAGCATGTGTCAGGCTGTTCTATTAGTGGCAGCTGCAATCCATATGGGTTTATTTTTTGTGAGCAATATTTGTATCACATGGGACCATGCTCTCTCTTTGCTTCCATGTGTGACTACAACTACTCAGAAACAGACATAATGTTTTCCTGCATTTATGTGATTAACCAAAGGGTGAGTGTACTTTGAGAAAATAAATCACTCCACTGGTCTTTTAAGAGTAAGGATTTTAGCTCAGTGGTTCCAGCGCCTGCCTCGAAAGCGCAAGGTCCTGAGTTCGATCTCCGGTAACCACATATAATGCTGGGCGTGGAGTCACGCCCACCAACAATCAACACCACATGCCACAATGCCGGACGTGGTGGCTCACGCCTGTCATCCCAGCACTCGGGAGGCAGAGACAGGAGGATTGCTGAGTTCGTGGCGACTTGCCTGGGCACCATAGTGAGCTCAGGGCCATCCTGAACTACAAAGCAAGACCCTGTCTCCAAAAAGCAAAAAAAAAAAAAAAAAAAAAAAAAAAAAAAAAAAAAAAAAAAAAAAAAAAAAAAAAAAAAAAAAAAAAAAAAAAAAAAAAAAAAAAAAAAAAAAAAAAAAAAAAAAAAAAAAAAAAAAAAAAAAAAAAAAAAAAGCAAAACAAAGCAAAAAAAAAAGAGTAAGGATTTTTCTTTTCAGTAGATTAACTATGCTCACTCAACTCATTTATTGTTCTTTAATGATTTTATCATAAAATTATATTTCTTTTTAAGCTTACCTCCAAGAAATAACACAAACTCTTAATTATTCCGTATGCAAGGTTTTCAGTTTTTCTGAACTTTGGTGATTATATGAAATAACATACTAAAGCACTGAACCAGAGCTTCTGATTAGTTCACTTTGATCTTTTAAATATTCTGGCTGACCTTTTAATGTCATGATAAAATGTGAAAGTTTGCATTTGCTAAACAAGGGTAAGGCAAACTGCAGAATATTATGTTTAAAACTCTTCAGATTTCTATTATAGTCTGGTATCACAAAATGATAGAAACTGGTCTTTTAGAAACAAGCCAGTTGTTCTCAAGGCTTTGTTTAAAGAAAGAGTTCTCTTTCAAGAAAATGTCCATAATGAAGGAGGAATTATGAAGGCCTTCCAGTGTTTATCAGAAGAATAAAAAGTGTCTGTGAACAATTAATATTAATTATTGGAATCTTAGAAGCCATGTCTTCAGCATTCTTACACATTGCAGTAGTACATTGTACAGTTAGTTGTTGACATTATAATTATGATCTCTTATTTTAGAAGAGTGAGTAATTATCATAGCAAAGACTCTAATTTCATAGACATATAATTATACCTGTTCACTAAGGAAGACAGGAATATAAGGATTCCAGCTACAAGGGGAAATAAAAAAAAGATACCTAGTCTATTTTTTCCCCTTTTGCCATTCCATAAACTCTAGCAGAGTGAACAAAAAGAACAATAAAATGTACTACACTAAGAAGTAGAATTACAATTCTTTATGAGGAAGCAACTATAAGTTGGCTAAGGAATGAAATTTCTGACTTAGTAGTTGATGAGTAAAAGTGGCTAATGAAGTTGGAGCTTTGACTATGAAGCTGTGATTGCGGTGGAAAGCTAAGGAAAACAGGGAGTGGTGAGAGAAAGAAAATGGCAGCATGAAACGATCTGTGGAGTTTTTTTTGTTTTGTTTTGTTTTGTTTTGTTTTTTTGAGACAGTGTCTCGCTTTGTAGTTCAGGCTGGCTCTGAGCTCACTATGTAGCCCAGGCAAGCCTCAAACTCAGCAATCCTCCTGCCTCTGCCTCCGGAGTGCTGGGATTACAGGCGTGAGCCACCACGCCTGGCACTGTGGTATGTGGTATTGATTGCTGGTGGGCATGAGTCTCCATGCCCAGCATTGTATGTGGTCACCGGGGATTGAACTCAGGACCTTGCGCTTGTGAGACAGGCACTGGAACCACTGAGCTAACCCTCCGGCCCGGTCTGTGGAGTTTTTAAAGCAAAGAAAAATCTCAGCACATTATCTATAACATCAAGTTTAAGACTTAACAGTTGTTGATACTAGACGTGGCTGGAGATGGTTGGCCACTAAGGAAAGAAAAGTAATGAGAGATCAAGGTGATTCAGCTAACTCCAACAAATATTGATTGAATACTTCTGGAACGCTTATCAATATGTTAATATTTTGTAGGGTTGTTAACTCTTTATCCTCACCTTAAGAATGCTTTCTCAGGAGAGGGCGGAAATACATAGAAAATATTTATCAGAGGATATAACATCATGTAATTTTAAAGGTAAAGTTACATATTAAAAGAAGCAATGAGAGAGACAGGCCATACCTAGCTGAGCAGCAAAGTAAAGAAACATTGGTGTTAAGGAGTCAGAGGCAGTGTTAATCTTAGAGGCGACATACCTGAAGCTCAAGATTGGAGTTACAGAAGATGTAAAAGTCCCAAGTCCTCTGTTAAAGTATGAAGCAAAGAGGGAAGTACAGGAAAGACACTCCTTCGTCCGTGCAGAGAAAGGCTGTCAAGCTCTGACTCCCTGGAATCTGTTGCCTTCCATTCTCCTACTGACCTACTGTGGCCTTAGCCACAACTCCTAATTTAAAATGGAAGTTCAATTACCTAGTGCAGTGATGGGAAACTTTCAGAGCTTTCAGTGATACAAGCAGCCTGCTGTGGCATGCATGCTGTAGCTTTCCTGACATTAAGGTAGAGAATCCCTTTTTCTCTGGTCATCTTGTGATACAGACTGAAAGGGAACAGAATCTGGCATGAAAGCAGGCATGAACAGAGTTAGGTCTCCTGGAAAAGTCCATAGGTAGTTTAGGGTAGAGATCAGAGAGTAGAAATTGCTAAAAAACTGAAATGCTGCTCCTTCTTTATAGGAAGATTCTGCCTTTACAGAAAAGAATTTCTAAGAGTTTAATGGAGTATGAAGGCACTTAATAAAGTTAACTTCTGAGAACTCACAAGAGGATAGAATAATTAATAGCTACTGTTAATTGTGATCAATTAACATGACAACAGAGAAAGATCTGTAACCATGGGAGAAAGATAACTCATTGACTTCTTATAAAAGACCCTGTTGGTCAAGTAAATAAAGCTGTTTTTTTAAATTGAGATTTGAGTCTTTGGATCAAATAAACTCAAGGAAAAGATTGGCATAAGGGAGGGAATGTGTCTGGCTATTGATACCAGGTTTACCACCCACTTGATTTATTACTCAGAATCCTGCTTTCCTGGGTCAAGCCCTGTAATCATCAGATATTCAAAGATTGGTGTAGAAATGGTTTTCCTCAAAGCTTATTGAAATCAGAGAGTCAAGTAAACCAGAAAGTCTTATGGAGTGGCTTTGTCCAACTCAAGGAACCTTTGCTAATGAATGAATGGCAGTAATGGAAGACAAAATGAGCTTTTGTACTCGTTCCAGTGCTCTGTCACTTCCAGTACCCATACCAAGAAAGAGTGATCTTGTTCAAATGTCATTCAGTTATGTTCTTGTCTTTAAAAATCCACAAAGACTTATCATTATTTGGTAACCAAATTAAAACTGTTGCCTCTGAAGTCTCTTACTACTTGCCTTCCCACTTACGCAATATGCAGTGTCATCATCTTAATGCTACAGTGATTACTTTACACTGGCTAAAACAAATGTAGCATGGTGAATCTATAGCCTCTTCACTCAAAAACAGGAGTGTTAGTCACCCTTGTCTAATCAAATGAAATCCGTACCCTGACTACCCCAACATGTGTACACACATAGTACCAACTTATAGACATTGTTCTCATCTCTTTATAAGCCTAATGAATTAATAATTACATATTTCTTAATATGCTTGTGGCTCATTTCATGGCTGTGTAGAATGTGAAAGTTGGAAGGCATCTTAGCAATTTAGAAGTAGATCCCTGTACAGTAAGTTTATTTCTCAAGATTAGCAGATCACTGGTTACATTTAATAACAACCCAGATGATTCCCCTTGTGCCTTATCTGCCACAGAATCATGACAGTGAAGATGAAAGTGTTTTTTGCTGATTAGAGATGTGAGAAGTATGCAACAACATAATAAATTCTTTTCTTTTCCATTTGATGACAACAAAACTAAAACTGCATTGTATTGCTTTATAGTATGAACATTATATTATAAAATCATTCTTCATTTGTAGCCATTGTTGGCAAACAATAAAGATTAGTGACTGTACAAAAAGCAACTGAACTTCTTTGAGCAGTATACCATACTGTGTTATGTTTTGCTACTATTCCTGTACAATACATATCAATCTTGACATGCCAGATCTTCATTTTACCTTGCTTTTCTGCATAGCTACCCTGAGAACATTCTTCCCATAACATCCACCTATTTCCATTTGCCAAGTAATAAATATCTAAATAATGTTTGCCTGAGGAACTTAGTCCTGTGCCCATTCATCTATGGTGCTTTTCCTGTAGACTCCCAGTGAGCATTGTGAACACTGTTGAGTTACATCCAAAGCCCATCTGCCATGTTTGCCCTTGAAATTTTTACCACCCACTTCCACCTCTTATCTCTGTGTCTCTCTTACTCTTTTCTCCTTCCTCTCACTCTTTTTTTAAACCACATTCTGCATCGTTTTTAGTTAGAATAAAAGCTTGTCTCTCTTGGGTGATGTTATCAGCACTGCAGATATATACTGGGGTATTTTCTATCCTGGCATCTCAAAATCTGATTCTGATTCTTCTGTTACAACCAACAGTTTGGGCTTTAAAAAAAATCAATTGTTAAGTTTCTTATCTCTTTCTCTGCTTCTAGGATGACTGAATCTTTCATAACTAATGAGGATATTGAATTCACAGGGCTTTATGGAAGAAATGGATTGCAATTTGTGTAAAAAGCAAAATGAGTCTACAATTAGATATAATAACTATAGCTTAATTTAGATGCATTTTACATTGGCTTGATAGAAATTGGTTAATATAAAGCTTTTGAATTAAAAACTACGTTTTTGTGAAAATGTTGGTTTGATTTTTCTGCTGATGTACTTGGCTTGTGTACCAAAGTAAAAGAAAGAAAAAGAAAAACAACAAAACATCAGTTACTAGTTCTATATTCTCAGAGAGCAAGAGAATTAAACGGGTTAGTCTGGGTCTTTGTAGTTCTTAGGAAGTTTCATTGCTCTGTCAATGTTGGTTGGTAAATACAGAGAGATAACTGTGACTTTTTGAATACTAATTACTAAGCAGATATAACCTTATGTAAAAGTTGATTATTTGGTCTCAATGCCATATGTTATATTTGTATCACTGACTATATACTCACCTTTTATGGTAGGTTCTTTAATTTAAATAGATATTGTGTAAAATGTGGCTTATTTGCCAGATTTTACTTTTCTTGTATGTGCTTATGTTTATCTATCAATGTGTAGCAATACCACTTAATCTGTATGACCTTTTCTGCTAACCTCTATTCATTTGTTCTGTTTAAGATCCTCTTATTATCCAAGAGTATTAATGTTTCTTCCTTAATTCTTAGACCATAAAGTATTGTCAAGAATATTATAATAATTATAACACTTGAACAAATATTGGGAAATCTTTTGAAAAGAAACATTCTGTGAATACTGTTATATATATTATCACACAAGACACCTTGAGAGGAGCTGCTGCCTCTCTGTACAGGACCTTGGAGAGCTCTGGGACTGTTAATGAGGATGTTTCACTTGTGCCTTTGTGTGACAGGAGGAGAATTTCTACACCCAAAAGACAAACTTCTTTTTTTTTTTTTTCCAAATTTTCTTTAACTTTCCAATTCTTCTTTAACTTTGCCAATATTATCACTCATTGACATAATGAGAGTCACCAAATATAATCAGGTCCAAGATAGAAGTATTTATTGACATTCTCTATTTGAAATCAAATGTTTGTATTTTGATTTCCCCCTGAAGGGCTGGCACACCAAACATCAAACCATCTGTTTGAAATTTTACTAGATTATGGCGTTAAAAATATCTTCTAAGGCAGGCCCAAAACAGGGCTATGTACTTTCCAGGTAACATCTAAAATGAAGTTAGTTTCTCTGTTCTTACTTTAAAAGCTAATTTAAAATGTATTCCCTTTCAGTAGTAACATATGATCTGCCTAATACATGTTTTTGAACTTTTTCATTTTGTTAAAATATACAGATTTTATAACAAAGTAACAAAGAATAAATATAACTGCAATATTTCTCTAAAATGTGGTGATCATTAAAAACTAAAATTGCTATAGAACTTATCAAAAATAGCTCAGCTACTTTAGACGATGTAAGCTATGGCATTCCAGTTAGCCATATCTTATTTTTACATTGGACTTCAAGTTTTTAAAGTGCTTTACCGTACATTTCTTGCTCATTCCTCACAGTAATGCTATAAAATTGGCTTGCCAGAGTTCACTCTACCCAATAGACAGAAGAAGTGGGCTTAAAATAGTGAAGTTCGGGGTTAGATGACTTTTCCAAAATTGCTTGCCTAGTAAATGGTGCAGGTCAGGTTTCAAGCTGGGGAAGCATTCACCAGTCTCTACCTAAATATTTTCTCAGTCTGTAATTTACCCTCTTAATTTAGTTCCTTCTCCACTAAACAGTCGGAATGATCTTTGCAAAGTCATAATCGGATCCCATCACTCACATATTATAACCTTCATACCAAGTTAACATTTTACTCAGGATACAGTCCCCAATTCTCCACAGGACTATCATGGCCTTACAGGGTCCAGCTGGTGTCCCCTCTGTCTGTATCACGTGCCACAACTGTGTCCTCATCCTCCAGGCTCCAGCCACAGAAGACTTCTCTTCATTCTTGTCATGTGTGATGAAGGACTTCACCTTGCCACTCTCTGCTGGGCCTGCTCATCCTCTCTCTTCTCTGGGGAGCATTCAGTCAGTGTAGGGGACTCGGTGTTGCTGCTGCTCTCTCAGAGAAGCCCCTCTTGCTGCCATCTTTAGCGAAGTGTACTCATCTGTTTGTACTACAACATCTATTTGTGCAGCAGTTTGCATAGCCCTCTTCTTGCCACAGTTTATAAAATCTAGTGATGTCATCATCCAGGTCTACTTGGCTCCATGCTGGTCTCCAGAGCTTGTGCCATGTTGGCACAGAGTAACTGCTCAGAGAGCATTTGCAGACTGAGTGAATGAATGACTCCATCTTATTGGTACATAGCTCCCTTTTGCAGCACACTTCTCTGTTAGACTAATCAGAGTTTATGTAGGCTTTTATTCTTTCTGGAAACATCCATGTAGAAACAGCCTTTTGATACTTGAATGATTTGAGCAACCTTTAGAAAATTATCAGGCAAAGAGTGCAAAAGTTAAACTGAGTCACAGAGGAACTTTTCCTTTTGAGATCTAATGAGAGGAGAGCTCAATTAAGCATGAGGCAGTGCGAGCTCAGTTATTTGTAAAAGGTTGAGGTGAAGACAAGAACATACACAGAACATAGACTTGGACTTTATATACCTTGTTTTAATGTTTGATGCTTTATCTAGGAGTCAGCTCTGCTTGATGTTAGGGAGGAACTCTATTTGGATTAGGATTTCTTTTTCTCCACCATGATGTACAGCCTGAGCTATTAAAACATGATGTATATTTCTAAAAATCATGGATTTTCAGAACCACACAATCGAAACTACACTGCTTATGTGTGTGTGTGTGTGTGTGTGTGTGTGTGTGTGTGTGGTCTGTGGAATGGGGTGCAGGACTAGGAGCTTTGTCAGTAACAGCTTAAAATGGTAATTAACCTTGTCCTGTTGCAAATGGTTAAGAAATACACAAATATTCAAATACATTTGATACTTGACCTTGAAAAAGATGTATTTTCCTTGGGGAATTGGGCACCAGGAAAGAAGCAGCTTGTGTGTTAAGTCATGGAAAGGAACACTGCTTGAAATAAAAGGGAAGGTTGTATCACAGATGTGAGGAGTGTGGCTCATTGTACACATAACAGCCCGAGGTCTGTTTGAAATGTGATTATTTTGTGTTTATACACATCTTTGTTCAGCTGAGAATATTTTCTGTGCTTTCCTACTTTTTGCCAAAAATGAAATCTGGCATAAGCAAATGTGAGATTTGTGTCACTCCCAGAGTGTGCCTTGATTTATCAATTGCATCAAAATAAATTTACCTTTTAAAATAGCAGAACTGACTCTAGTATAAGGAAAAGAGGGGTTAGGAAACTTAGTTTTAGTGTCAGAGCTTCTGTTTCTTATATTGTAACCAAGGCAAGCTTTTCTGTCTTTAACCTTCCTTCAGTAATATATAAGAATGCCATTTTATGGGGAGTAGATCCAGTAAGGAAGATGAAAACAGTTTGTAAATGCCTCACTCCCTTCCCCTCTGTTGCTGGAAAAGATGCAGAAGTTTCTCTGTGGGAGAAAAATCAAAATTACTTTGGCAACCAATAAATTTATGCTGAGAACACAAATAATAGAATAATTCTAGCCAAGATATGGTTACTAACTCTATTTTAGTTATTTAAAAAATTTCAGGCAAACCTTGTACATTTGGGATACAGGATATAGGTGTGGATTATTGTCAAGCTGTGATAGATAAATCAAAACACACTGTTTGAAGGGAAGATATTTTAGTCAAGGTTTCCCTCCCAAGACTTAATTCCCTGGACTTTTCTGTGCTATAGGGTATATGTATGGTTGCTGTCCATGTTTGAAAAGGCACTGACAAATTGAACAGAAAGGATTACACTTTGGGAAAGGTTCTTGCTTATTAGATATTGGTACTCTTCCATATGGTACTAAGTGAATCTTTGTAATATTGGCTTTACTTTTTTGAAGAAATGGTGGTATTTTCTCTGCAACACTTCACATCCTTTATAGCATGTGCTTTTGATCTAGTATCATGCCATTTCTCTCTATTTTTAGAGTCAAAGCACAGTCTTCCAAATTCTGTTATATAGCTTCTAGTACAGTGAGTCAATACAGGGAGAAATATTGTGGGTAATAACTCAGTAATAAATTGTTTTATTGCTGATATTTAGACAATATCCATGGAGTTGAGTTTAATTAACACATTCATCTTATAAAACTACTTTTACCAAACTTTCACAATAAAAACTTGATTTTGATTCTTACTCATCAATTTACACTAATATCTTTATATTTGTAGTAATTTTTGAACACTTGTCCAAAGTAAATACTTGTCCAGAATAAATACTTGATTCTTTTCTGGTGTCAATAATATTAACATATTCTGGGTGTTACAAAAGGAGTGTGTTGGGCCGGAGATTTAGCTCAGTGGTTTCAGCTCCTGCCTAGCAAGGTCCTTGGTTCAATCCCAGTAACCACATACAACAATACCGGGTGTGGTGACTCATGCCCACCAGCAGTCCGTACCACATACCATAGTGGTAAGCGTGGTGGCTCACGCCTGTAATCCCAGCACTCGGGAGGCAGAGGCAGGAGGATTGCTGAATTTGAGGCTTGCCTGGCTACATAGTGAGCTCACGGGCAGCCTGAACAAGAAAGTGAGACCCTGTCTAAAAAACAAACAAACAAAAAAAAACAAAAGGAGTATGTAAGGCTTAGCAAAAGACCGACACCAGAATCAATAAGCAGATATATTCCCACCACTGCTGTGGATTAGGCAATGTGCTGAAAATATAAAGCACATTTGTACTTAGTAATAATCTCAAATGAATGTTGCCTTGTTGGATAATTACAACAAGTGCAGGTGAAAATTAACAATAGAAAGAAGTGAGGACCTCAAAGGTGGTACATACAGAGGGTGTTGTGGGAACCAAGAAAGGAAGAGAATGATGAGGTAACAGGGAAAGAGACCCTGAGGGCATGGCATAAAGCTGAGCCTGAGAGGAGCCATTGGCTTTCAGTAAAGACCTCAGAGAGCTTTTCAAGTGGTAGCAAGGGCTTGGTCAAAGGTGCAGAGTCAGTACGATGTGTTAGTAGTTTTCAAGACTCATGATTCATTTCTAAATTATAGTCCATTTTCTTCATGGTTCTCAGGGTAACTTTTTCCTCATAAGTTAAAGCTAGAAGACATTGATCTTCACTAGCACTTTGGGTGACTCTGTGCTATGCAGTGGATCATATTTAACCCTGAGTAACCCATGAGACTGAGTCATAGTGTCTGATTTATTTTTACTCAGTGGACTCTGCTTCTCTGCTTTTCTCTTCTGGAATATTGCATCTTTGGTTTTTGTCACATAGTTGTGTAGATTCTGCAAAAGACCAATTTAGTAATAGCAATAACTGTAACAGCATGTTATGGTTACAACAAAGGGCAATAATAATAGCAAAACATAAGAGAAAGATATGAGGTAGCAGAGACAGTATTATCAGGATCTCTATAAAACCATTTATTTTGGACCATTTAGGCCTTTTTTTTTTTTTTTTTTTTTGAGACAGGGTCTTGCTTTGTAGTTCGGGCTGGCTCTGAGCTCACTATGTAGCCCAGGAAAATCTGGAACTCAGCAATCCTCCTGTCTCTGCCTCCTGAGTGCTGGGATTACAGGCGTGAGCCACCATGCTGGCTCTGAGCTCACTATGTAGCCTAGGCAAGCCTCGAACTCAGCAATCCTCCTGTCTCTGCCTCCTGAGTGCTGGGATTACAGGCGTGAGCCACCACGCCCGGCCCATTTAGGCCTTTTAATACCTTACGCACATTGGTGAGATGAGTTAGTTTTTTAGGATTATAAAATCGTGGGTGGTTTGCTTATTTTTTTTTTCATCTCTGAAAACCTAGCTGGACAAAATTAAAACTAATTCTTTAATCTTATTTTTATCAACTCCATGGTTTAATTAGCTTGAAATCTTGATTCTTTTCTAAAAATCTCAGCAATGTTCTCTCAAAAGCATGATTCAGAAATTGGAGGGATGCAATGATTTTGAATAGATAGTGATATTGTTATTAATTACTATGGGAATCTCTGTGCTTTGATAGTATTTAGGACCAAAGTTCTTCCTGGTTTCTGTGATCTTGGACACAGTATCTAGATGTCTTTGATCATTGAGTTCTGCTCTGTAGCAAGGATTAATAACAGAACTGACTTCATGGAGCTGTTACTAGGGTGAACGTTGTATCTATCTATCATCTGTCTATCTGTCTATCTACTTACCCACCTCTCTCAAGTTAGCACCTAAGAACCAGCATCTGTTACCATTTGTTTTTATCATAAACACTTTGTTAAGCGCCATCCCTTTGTGCCTTTCACAGCATGAGAAGCTGATACATGAATTGGAAGAGGAGCGGCACTTGCGTCTTCAGAGCGAGAAGCGCTTGCGGGAGGTGACCCTTGAGTCGGAGCGCAACAGGGCTCAGATGAGAGGTCTGCAGCGGCAGTTCTCCAGGTACTATGCCCATGCAGTCTCTGGAGGGCCATCCCTGTGCACCACTGACTCCTTGGATTGAATTCCCCTTGTTGCACTTGATACCTGATTTCCCAGCAACTTAGCCCTTCTATTCTATCCAAGCTGTCCTGTTAACTCTGGACTGTTTGGGGGAAACTTTTCACTTCTACCTGACATAGACTAGGCTTTATTGAAGCTGGTTGTCTTTTCTTTCTTAGTGGTTTTCCAAAGGGTTCTTAATGTATTCACTGTGGTTTTGCAACATGGGCACCTTCTGTGTAAAGCCAGCCAGAAGGATGGGATTCCCTGGCCATCTCAATCCTGTTTCAGGATAGAAATTGTGGATCTCATCATCCAGTAAACTCTTATTCATCAGTGAGCACTTAAAAGAACTGTACCTCCCGTCTTTTGAAAAGATACATCTAGATTTTGAAAGATTGATTCTGAAGAAGTAGTTTTTCTTGTATTTAATTCTAGTACAATCAGAATCTTTCCATTCCAGCCAGAGTTAATGTGGGTCTAAGTAACACTTTAAACTTGTTAAGTTAAAATCTATTAAGTTTCATGAATAAATATACACTTGTGTTTTCTTGGGATCAGGTATGGGTCCCCTATGAGTGGCTCCATTTATTATCCCTGGGGGCTTGAAGGGCTATAAATCAATAACTGATAATATGGCTTCCTCATTTTAAAGCTTTCATAATAGCTTAATTTTACATGTGTTACAGGGAGAAACCCACGTTTTGCCTCCAGATCATTTAACTGACCATAGCTAGTTCAGTGAACGCTTCCAACTTTGGTTCAGAGGTTCCTTGGAGGGAAAGAGAAAGAAGGATGATGAGTCATCTGTGTTGGGCATCATAATGTAACACTCTGTTCAATCCCTGAAGCTCATGATAATACACAGGTGCAGTAGAAATATGCAGGTCAATACTTTACCAAATGCACATCCCACCCTTCGCAGTGTATTATTTATTCTACCTTATTCTCAGTTTTTCATTCCTTTCATGGAACTCTCACTTTTTGTGTTCCACCTGGCAATAATAGATCCTTCCTCCCTGCAAAACTGACTTTAAAAGAAGCACTGCTTTGTAAACCTTGCTGTGGTGATGGTGCAGGGAAGGAGGAGACAGATCTGTCTCTTGGAGCTAATTGATAATATCTCTGTATTTGTGCTATCGAGTTCTGTGATACAGGACACATGCCACAGTGAATTACTTTCATATGATGCTGGAGTATCTACTGTAAGTCAGATTACAACTGAGACTGCCTCCCAGGCTGAGAGAAAATAGTTATATATACAAGAAGTATGGGTTAATTTTGTATATTATTTTTGTCAGGATTTTTTCCAACGTGATCACTTTTTTTAATGTAAAACTTCATTGAAACATAATACAGTTCAGGTCTAGATAGCAGACAACTAGTGTAAATCAGCAACAGATAAAGGAAAGTGTAGTTAGCAGATAATTATACAATATCTGATACCTACTGAACCATTCTGATAGGCTTGCACAGTTTAAACTTTAGTTGTAAAGATAATTCTAGTAATATCTATTCAAACATTCTTGGTAAATCTTTGTAAAATTCTGAAAATTACAGAGAATGCCTATGTACCATCATTTGATATAGTCAGTATCCAAATGATCACATAAATTATTTATATCATCTAAACTATTATATGGGATTTAAAGCTTTATATTCATAATTTTATCCTTTTCACTGTGGGTTGATATGCTACTGTCTGGGATATGGAATTACTTTGTGTTTGCAGTGAGGTGACTTTTTAAAATTCAGTTGATAAACTTTTGTCTCTTAATGGGATACAATAAAATGTAGGTTTAAAATAAGATGACAAGATGAAAAGAAAAAAATTAAGGCATCAATATTAGGGTGTGACAAGTAATCCTAATCCCATAATCAACCAGTGTTTTGAGAAGGAGATTTAATTTAGATCCTAGATTCTTGGCTGGTGGGTTATAAAGGAAAAAGCATAAGAGAGAGATACTTCTTTTTTTTTTTTTTTGAGACAGGGTCTCGCTTTGTAGTTCAGGCTGGCTCTGAGCTCACTATGGTGCCCAGGCAAGCTTCAAACTCAGCAGTCCTCCTGTCTCTGCCTCCCGAGTGCTGGGATGACAGGCGTGAGCCACCACGCCCGGCGAGAGATACTTCTTATCTCATAGTCAGAGGTCCCTACACTATAAAAAGAAGAACGTTATATCCAGCAGTAAGTTCATGACAGAATGCATCACCAAGGCCCCTTTCTTGCACTGGGGACACTGAAGAGTACAGTAGAAGTTATTTGAGATAGCATATATTAGGATGATTCTTGTGTTAGAATTCCCACTGCCTCTTTTGTCTGAGAAATTAAACAGTTTCTGAATTTTGTATTATATACACTAATAATATTTCCATATGTGAGGGGGCAGGTGAAGTAAGAATCCTTCAGGTACCTAAAGTTCTTAAGTCATGTATTGTCCTGCAAATGCATGCAAACCCCTCTGTACATATATGTGTCTTTTCGGTATTATTTTTTTTATGAACCTGCCACAAAGAGGCTTTAGGTACTAAAGTCTGAACCCGGCTAATTAAAGTCTTCATTGGTATGTGTGATGGCACTGTAGACTGGGGAGGCATTAGGCAGTTCTTAGGGGCTGAAATACTTGCACTCCCTAAAATCTCAGCTTTAGGGACTAAGTGAGCTGATGGAGAAGAAAGTTATACCCCCAGCACCATCAGGTATATGAGGGAGGTGGAGTTCGAGTGTCAGAATGAGTGATCCGACAGACGCAGTCCAAGGATTGGATCCAGCAACTTCAGCCAAGAGACAGGCCTGCTGGTTCAAAAGCACCAAGTAAACTGGGCATTTGAAATTATCTGTAATAATGAGTAAGTGGAGCCATTTAGTGGTAAATCCATACAAAAAAATGTGTGAATGAGTAGCTGTCTCTATGTTACCATCATATCTTCAGCTACAGTCCTCCCTCCTTCTTGACCTCTGCCTGGTGTATGAGAGCAATAGTTTCAAATTTGGGTGATTAAGATAAGAAGACGCCAGGCCCAAGGTTACATGATCAGGTCCAAATGAGGGGTTGTCTGCATGAAAGATGACTGACAGGCATAACACATGTGTTCAGACTATTTACTTTCTTTAATATAAATACAGAGAGTGGATAAAAAAGACACTTTAGCATTAGGCTTTCCATTCAGTTGAGTGAGCCCTTTATAGTGAGGGTGCTCTTAGAGGCAGGTTGTGGTATTATTAGGGTTGCCTCTGTGTGTCTTATTACTTGATGATAAAGCAAAGATCCTGTCAAGGTAAGATAAGGGCTCTTTAGTCCACTTTTTTGTGTTATACATGGCAGGGCGTGGTTTATGAGGGATTAGCTTTGTAGCCACCAGAATTCTGTAACTATTCTGCCCTTTCCCCCTCTCCCTGTCTGTGATTGTCCATCCACTTAGTCTTAGAGGTGTAGATTGAGGCCATGGCATTCCATCTCCCATGTAAAGATAATGAGGAGCAAACACCAGCCTCTTCATTCTACCTTGAGTTATTGCCGTATTTGTGTATGTGCTGGATTCATCTGGAGGAGTGCCTGCAGGAAACTTATCTGTAAACTGAGTCCTAAAAGCCTATTTTTTTATTCAAAAATTTTGTGGAGTGATAAGCAACTATGTAGAGTGTAATTTCAAACAAACCATGTATGATTGGGAAGGCAGCAGATCCCACTGAAGTAGTTTAATCCATTCATAAATTATTTGAGAAAGTTGCCTTTCTTGTCATACAAAAATAAATCTTATTGTGTGCACAGTACAAACACACAAAAAAAGTAGAGCCCAGGTAGAGAAGTCATATGTATATTTCAAAACCCAACATATTTATAGTAGAGCTATAAATGAAGGTGTATTGTGTCCATACTCACTACAGCCAGACTTCATGTTTGTTAATGGATTATCATGCTGAGATATGAATTCTCATGAAATTAATGATTCCATAGTAATAACAGTCATACATATTTTATTGTACAACAGCCCTATGTAGCAATATGTTTGAACTTTAATTTAGAATTGCTCTGGTAGTTTCACCACCTGGCAGACATATTTTATAAACCATCTCCAGGAACAAACGTTGTAACACCGAGTATCGGGAATAATTTAGTGTTTCTCTGCAGCCTTGAAATATAATGTGTGTGTTTACAACAGGCATTGTACATCTAAGTGAGAGGGACAATTAAGTTTAGTCACTCCTAATTGGCCAGGCCAGTTTTTTAAAAACTGTCCAAAACAAAGCCCAGATGTTTACACCTTATGTCCAGGATTTCTCGACACCTGCCCTGACCTTCTCTTCTGGCCCTTTTTTCCATTGCCTTGAAGCTATTTCTTTGTTTACTGTAATGGGGATTCTTCTGTCACAGTTGATTGCTACGCTTAAGTGCAGTCTGCTGCATACTGAACTTCAAGGAGCTGTAAATGGAGATGGTTTTACTTCTTAATTCGTTTGCTGGTTGCTGTTCTCTGCTCTCATTATCTGCTCTCTCTGACTTTATGAAATCCTAAGGTTCGTTTTCTGATGACCATTTGGAAGCTGTAGGCACCTGGCATAGACATGAGTGTAAAAGAGGATAATATCCCCTTCAACGTTCTACCCACGTACTCCCTTCTGCCTCTGTATCTGTTTGGATCATTAAAAGAACATTTTCTCTGCATCTTTAAAAGGAGTAAAATATAACAAGATGAGAAAAGCTGTCAATTGACCTTTGGACAATCAACAGCTCTTCTGTTCCTCTTCTCCATTTGTTCCCATCTCAGGCCGTTTGTCAACTTTAACTCATCTCGGAGGCTAGCTCTCCTGAGTGCCTTGTTCCTCCTGATGAATATACAGAGTAATTTCCTATTGATTTGGACTTGCTATTTCTACACCATCAGCAATATTTCTATCAGAGGCTTTTCATAAAAATGGGGGCCTCTCATCTGCTGCTCTGTATAAATCTACAGAGGATAAATTTCCTTCAGATTGCAACAGAAAAAAGAATTTAAATGGCATCTTTTAAAATTCCTAGTTAACCTACTATGGATCATATTTTGGTGTCAGCATTTTACATCTTAATGATCTGGGGTCTAAGTTCTTACTAAAGCCAGGGAGAGGGAGGCTGAAACCAACTGTGTGGAGAACTGGAAAGAGAAGTCATTTTCAGCTCCTGATGACTACTCACTTCCTAAATATGAGGCATTACTTTATTCTTGTATGTTTCTATTTCTGGAAATGTACTTTCTAAGAAGTATTGACATTGTCACATGTTTCTTATTCTGAATGGGGCTGTCTGTTAAAGAGTAAGCACCAATGAGCTTACATTGCCTGTTAGATATTTCTGGTAAGCAAGGCAATACTGATAGGCAACATAGTTTCCTTTTCATTTCGAAGAGCACTACTCTACCGAGTTGTCCAGGGCCTGTTTTCAGTCCCACTTGATACTAAGCTTCATTCTGGCTAAATACTTTGACCCTTGTGGCTTTCAGTTTCCTCATTTGTAAAATGAAATTGGATTACATTCTAGCTTTATAATGCTTATATTTAAAATATTATATATCATTCATATTATATATTATATACTTAGATATTTAGAAGACAGTGCCTTAGAAATGAAATATATTTATTAATTGAGTGAAATAGAAATTGCACAGCTAATAATTAGCCCTTGGACTTTCTAAAGTTTTCATGTTAACCTCCCGGAGTGGACTGTCCTATTATCTGTGCTGTAATCACAGCATGGCTCTGTGGGGCTGAGTTTGGACTTATCTGATTTTGGTTACTTGACCCTATAAAAACTGAGATTAGAACACTGCTAAGCCCCGATGAAAAATTTCTTCTAATACCAGCCAAACTTCAATCCTGAGGACTCAACTGGCAAAAGATAGTTAAGATACTCTGAAGTGAACATAAGCATTTTTTTATTCTTGGCTATTATGTTTTCACGTCAGGTTTCATTTGAGCTGGTTTGGGAAAAACCCTCGACAAAAAGAACTTTATAAAGTTCACAATTGTTTTCACTTTTACACGATGTATACAAAGAAATGGCCACTAGGGAAAATACCAATGATTTTTTCAATAACCTGTTAAAGTTTGTGTAACTAATACACATTTCATGTGTTACCATTTCTTTCCCAACACATCCTTAAGAAAAATAAGGCCAGGTAAAGAAGAATGTGTTATTTTTACAATGAAAACTAAGTGCATTTCTTTTCTAAATAATTGAAACTTTATTTATATTTTTTATTTTTTAATTTATTTTTATCTTTATTAGTACATTGTATATACACATCATGATCACACTCAATATTGGGAATTTGTACTAGTATGTGACATGATCTAGTTCTCATTTTTTCCCATTCCCTTACTTACCCCCAACCCCCCATCCCCTAAATACATAAGCTTTGTTTCCCTTTTATTTGGGGGGGGCAGGATTTCACTTTGTAGTTCAGGCTGGCCCTGAGCTCACTGTGTAGCCCAGGCAAGCCTCCAACTCAGGAATCCTCCTTCCTCTGCCTCCTGAGTGCTGGGATTACAGGCGTGAGCCACTACGACCGGCATTGTGGTATGTGCTACTGATTGCTGATGGGTGTGAGTCACCATGCCCAGTATTGTTGTACGTCGTTATCAGGGAATGAACCAGGGACCTTGAGCTTGCTAGGCAGGCACGAGAACCACTGGGCTAAATCTTTGTCCCAGTTTCCCTTTTATTATTATCATCACATTTTTTTCTTTACCCCTCATTACCACATTTCCCTTTGAATATTTTCTATTTCACAATATCCATCCTACATTCTAGAACTCATTAACATCTTCAGTTTCTCATACCAGAGAACAAATATAATATTTACACATCTATGACCTATTTATTTCACTTATGATTATGACCTGAAGTTACATCCACTTGATTATAAATGACTCAAACTTATCATTCTTTAAGGCAAAGTAATAATCCATTTTATAGAAAAAAACCACATCTTTATCCATTTTCCAGTTGATGGGCATTTGGGTTGTTTCCAAGATTGAGCTATCACAAACTGAGCTGCTATGAACATATGTGCACTATGTCACTATGATATGTTTCTTTTAATTCTTTCATGTACATACATGGCTGGGCAATAACAGGGTCAAATGGGACCTCTAATCCTAGTTTTTTGAGAAATCTCCACACTGATCTCCATAATGGTTGTACTAGTTTACATTCCCACTAACAGTGGAGGTTTCCTTTTTCTCCACAACCTCATCAGCATTTGTTATTGGCTAATTTCAACATAGCAGCCATTCTTTGTGGATTGAGATGAAATCTTAGTGTTGTTTTCACCTGCATCTCTTGAATGACTAGTAATGTTGAACATTTCTTCATATGCTTCTTGGCTGCTTTTACTTCTTCCTCTGAAAAGTGTCCATTTCAGATGCCCAGTTTTGAACTGGGTCTTTAAATTTGGGGAGACTGATTTTTCCTTTACGTTCTTTATACTAGATAGTAGACCTTTGTCTGAGAGGCAGCTGGTAAAGATTCTTAATTTGTTGGTTGTCTTTTCGCTCTGCTGGTGGTTTCGAGTGACAAGAGATAGGTCTAGCTTTAGTCTTTGGCAGGTTAAAGCTCAGTTTTTCCAGCACCATTTATTAAAGAGGATATCTTTTCTCCACTGAGGATATTAGGCTCCTTTGTCAAAGATGAGTTGGCTTAGTATATCTGGATTTGTTTTTGGATCTTCTAATCTATTCCACTGATCCTCAGGTCTGTTACTTTGCCAGTGCCATGCAGTTTTTATCACAGTGGCTTTATAGTAAAGTTACAAGTTGGGGATCATAATACCCTCCTTTGTGTCCTTGTGAAGCTTTATTTTTTGATCCGGGCTAGAGAATAGTCACTTTGTAAATGTACAGTTTGATAAGAGGTAAGTAGATAGCCAGATAAAGTTTGTATCATTATAATCAAACCATGTTCCTGATACATTTTCTTCTTATACCCCACCCCTTGGAAACTACAGATTTTATTTATCTCCCTATATTTTTTTCTTTTTATAGGAAGGGTTATAAGTAAAGTTATAAATTATTTAACTTCTTAATATACAGCTTCTTAGCCTGAATTTTTGGGAGATGTCCATGTTATCACATGTAGCAATTGATCATGCATCCAGATGCTGAGTAGTATTCTGATGTAGAGCTTTATCATACATGTGTGTCCTTTCACATATTGAGGGAAACATGGCTTTCTTTCAGTTCTGGGCATGAGTAAAGCTGGTGTAACTATTTTTGCCCAGTTTTTGTAGAGGTTTTTCATGCCTCCTAGGCAAATGACTAGAGTGGGATTACTGCGCAGTGTAGTAAGCACTTTTTTTTTACTTTATAAGAAACTGCCAAACTGTTTTTCAAAGTAGCCGTGCCACTTTGCATTCCCGCTAGCAACATATAGCTCTAGTTGTTCCACATCAATAAATATTTCCTGAAAACTAAGACATACTTATAGAAAACTGCACAAAATAAATACCTAAGGGGCTTAAAGGGTGTTCTAAAGTGAATTCTCTGGTAACCAACAAGATATCAGGAAGGAAAACTCTCTTCCAGCCACCCAAGGACCCCTTCAGGTCCTTGGAACCCTTTTCACATTGTCAGTGTGCTCCCAATAAATAGCTGTATCGAAACAATCTCCCTGTGACTTTAGTACTTTCATCATATAATGTGTATCCCCAGACACTTATGTCTTGTGAATTTTTTAGATGGATATATCTTTGAAGATTTTTTTAACCCATAGTGTACCCTCCCTTCTATCCTTTTCCTCTAGACATATCTGCAGAGGAACACAGAGTATTTTGCTAGTAGGTTTCCCATAGGTTGATATCTGTCCTTAGAGATATTCAGTATATTTCCCTGGGCTTGATATTTTCTGAAAATTGGCGGCTGTTCAATATATTCCTCTTAATGATGACCTAAAGCAAGTAGTGAGATTCATATTGGCTATACAAAAGTAAGAGTATATCTGTCATTCTCTAGTAAATCTCTGGTACTAATTGACATTGATCTTTGACATCCTAGACAGTCAGTAAATATTTGTTGATAAAGGAAGGAAGAAAGGAAGGAAGGACGGAAGGAAGGAAGGACGGAAGGAAGGAAGGAAGGAAGGAAGGAAGGAAGGAAGGAAGGAAGGAAGGAAGGAAGGAAAGAAGGAAGGAAGGAAAGAAGAAAGAGATATCATCCCTGAAGTGGAAATATGCATCAGGGTTGTACTGTGAAGGACTTAGGTTAAGCATATTGATGAGTTTTATGAATAGTGTGTTTATGACAGAAATTTGCTTTCAAGAGAGATTGTAGAAAGGCCATTTCTGGGGATCTTTAAAATTTTGATAATAGTCATCATTCTTAAAGTTATAGAGCATGATGGCCTGAGAAGATGAAAACCTGATTTCTCATTTCTGGGCTTCAATGATAAAGTGCTCACCTATAAAAGATGAGTTGCCTATTTCAGAATACTCTTTGCAGAATTCCTTTCTGCAGGGCAGTAAATGGAATTTGTGCATTGGAAGTTTACTTCCCACAGGGTAAAGTTTATTTTCAGGCAGTGTTTTATGACCCTTCAATAACATTTCTACCAGTCTCTCTGTGGTTACATACGGGGTAAAGGCAAAGACAGCAGTACCGGGAATGGGGTTTATTGTTCTGATAACTTTGGTCCATAGGCAATGCATTTCTTGCACAGAATTCTTGAAAAGTATATCTCCAAGTAGGGGTTGTAAACACTTAGGATGGCACTTGGATATCATTTGTTTAATTTGTGGAAAATAATTCAGTTAAGATGGTTCTTGTTTATAAATGTCTACATCTGTTGCTAACAAACAGCCTCAAGCTTTTAAGAATGTTTGTTGAGAGTAAAGAATTAGCTATGCTGCCACTGTGGGGTTCTGGCAGAAGAAATGTATTGCAGTTTTCATTAAATTGTATTTCAGAATTCTTCTCACATTTCTCCTGACCAGTGTTTTTCATTTGTTACTTATTGTAGGAGCAAATGACTGTGTGTGTTTTCTCATAAAAATATTAATTTCTTGTTGCATATTCCTATAATGAGTTAAAGGTGTAATATTTTATAATAAGCGTATTTATTCATATTGATATTAGTGTGCCTCAAAAGTGATTGCTGTACTTTACTCATCTTTTATTTAGAATTATTTCCAAAACTGTGTACTACATTGTTTCATTGAATTCTATCATTATACATGATAGGAAGTGCAAATTATATTTTTGTAAATATAATATTGAACCTTAAAAAGTTAAAATGACTTGCTTATGAGCATGGCTAGTAGGGCCTCAGTCTAGAAGCCAGGACTTTTGCCTTCCACTTACATGTTGTTTGTATTTACTGATTCATTCATGTTGTAGTTTCAAATCAATAGTAGAAGGAGAATTAGACCAGAGTGATTGCGTTCCACTCAGAAAGCCTCTATGGTAGATTTACATGCTTTTCTGCTGATAATATTCTTTAAATCCAATTATTATCATACTTCACTGAAATGGTACTGAGAGAAATGTGGTCTAGAGGATAATGAAATTATATCCAAATAAAAATATATCCCTTGTCAAAGGTAATAGAAAGGTATAATGTTTATTCATTTAGAGTACTCTTTATATACTCTAATTTCTTCATGAGTGTTGCACTACACAGTTGAACCACCTGAGCAGATGACTGACTTAATTTATGAGTACCTCAAACAGCATCAAATTTTGACTGTGTTTCACTGTTGCTATTAGGTGGTTTGTATTTAGCCAACAAATATTCATGACTCACTACCTTCTTGATTTCTTCTATAATATTCTAAGAACTTGATTTTAAACACATAATTATGTCCTTTTTTGGCTAGCATTTTGGACCTCAGTATGTTACATGTTGCCTTATAGCATGTGAACTTCTTAGAATTTTAACCCGGCATATAGTAAATACTCAACAAATAGAAGAACAAATGAGCAGTGTTTTTTCAGATGGATCACACTATTGTACATTCTCTATGGATGACATTTGGACAGCCTTGTCCATTTGACTAAGGTAAATAATTTTTGCCTTTCTAATTTTATTTGTATTAAAATATTCAGTTCAGATAATACTGTTTTGTTAAGACTGTTTTTGTGCAGACACTTCAGGAGTCAAAGTGTGTCCTTTAGAAAAACAAAATTGATGTGGTCATGCTTAACAAGGCCAAAAATACAAAATAAGTCATGAGTCAAGATTCCAAGGACCTAATATTATAAAATTCACTGGAACCTGGGTGTGGTAGCACTTGGAAGGCTGAGGCAGGAGGCTTTCTGTGAGTTTAAGGGTAGCCTGGGCTACCTAGGGAGACCTTGTCTCAAAAAAGAAAAAATGTTACATGGAGGAAGAAAGAATAAAATATTAGGTAAATCAAATATTTGCTTAAAGGCAGGGAATAAAAATTGTTAGAGGCAAACATCTGTGTGAGTCAGAAAATTGATTTTAGGTGAATAGTGAAGTTTGGGCAGATGAGGTGGATGTCATCAAGCTCTAAAGGACCGACATGTCAGGAAGACAGGCCACAAGGTGTGTGCACATGCACAAAAGGTGTTGCTAGGGTTTGATTTCTCCAAGGCTTGTATCTGAGCTCAGGAGATGTCTGAACTTTGCCTGTATCATTTCCTGACATCTGGGCTGTGAGAGAAGGCCCTGCCCACCTTCACAGTGTTGGACTTATGAGTATCTCAATAATGCAAGTCAATCTTACTTTAAACTTTTTCTGAAGCTCAGCGGTCACCTTGGATGTCAGAAACACTTTAAGAATTGATTTCTATTCCCCCAGCAATTCACATTATTGTCGAGAGCCCCAGTGAAGTAATAATATATTCAGTACACTTCCAATATGCAAGATGCATATAATGCTTACAAGCCTATTGCCTTTTCAGAAACAATCACCAAAACGCATGATATGTTATCAGGAAGTACACGGCAGTTTTCTCTAACAGATGTGAATGGTTTCCAGATTGTGCAGCCCCAGACTTTCTCAGCAGATTCTCTGGAGTCAAGAATTGAGTAGTGGAGCAGTAAGGGTACATTTGCTTCTGAGTGTACCTAAAACTGAGTTCTGGAAAGGCCAGAGCCTTGGAGAACACGGTGACAGTGGGGAGATGAAGGACTGAGTCTGAAGCCTTGGAGAAGACTATGGGAAACCAACCTGAACCTCTTGCCATGATGTTTATCCATGAGATACAGGAGAGTCCTTTTACCATTCTATTTACTTTCATTAACATTTAAGATGAATATAGGTTGTGTGTGGTAGTATTCTTGGGAACAGGGATATATAGTGTTTTGGAACAGATTCATGTCTCTTCCTCATAGAGGACCTGCACTGTTCATGTAAGCTTCATTATGATAATTATCCTCTACAGATTACGTTTTTTAGAATCTAGCATTTACACGTAAAGGAGCAGAGGCTCCTGTGGGTTAACTGGCTTCTCTTCTTCCATACTGAGGGTACTGTAGCTGGGCTTTGAATATAGCCTTACTGTTAATCACTCAGCTACTGTGTCTTGCTTTTTTTTTTAACCTACACTTGAGCAAAGTAGCTATTATTTTTTGCTGCTGACTTTGTACCAGTTTCTTTTCTGATGTTTAAACATGTAATCTCATTGCCTATTAGCCTCTAAGGAACACACACACATATATATTTTGAGACAGGGTCTTGCTTTATAGTTCAGGCTGGCCCTGAGTTCAGTGTGTAGCCCAGGCAAGCCTCCCATTCAGCAATCCTCCTGCCTCTGTCTCCTGAGTTCTGGGATTACAGGCTTGAGCCACCAAGCCCGGCATTTGTGGTATGTGTTACTGATTGCTGGTGGACGTGAGTCACCATGCCCAGTATTGTATGTGGTTACCGGACCTTGCGCTTGCTAGGAATGAGCAGGCACCACTGAGCTAAGTCTCCGACCCCTTTATATATATTTTATAGATAAAAAGTAAGACTGAGAAAGGGCCAACAATTTGGAAAAGGTCACACAGCCCTTAATTGGTTGAGTAGGAATTCACCTCATGTCTGTGTTTTCTTAAAATGTATTCACATCCTATTTAAACACTATAAAAATTAATGTCTCAGGCTCCTTAAAACTTCAATGTCTGCTTTGGCACATTTTTTATTGTTGGAACAGGTATATAGTTAGTGTTTCAGTCTTATTTGAGGTATGTTCCATATGATTTATGATTTCTCTCATTTTTTTCACAAGATGCAAGAAGTTATTTCAGACTTGTATTTTGAACTCTTCAAAACAGATGAAACCTAGAAATAATTAAGATCATATGTCAATATACCTTTTCCCAGAATTATTTGATTAATGTAATCTTCACAGTTTAGAAGTTGATCTTCACTTAAATTATAACTGAAAATTAGATATGAATATGGGGACTTACAGAATTAAACATCTTTTTTACCATATTGCTTTTCAAAAAGTATTTATCTGGAGTTTTCTCTTGTTAAATATTTTTAAATCTCATTTCCATAGAAGGAAATCTTTGTATTGCCATGAGAAGAAAAAAAAAGTGTCTAATGGAGAAAAGTGTATAAATGTATTATAATTTAAGAAGGAAGTGAAATTTGTGAATGTGTCTCCATCTGTGAACCCAAAGAAATGTGGTATGAGATATGTTTGGAAGAATCAAATAAAATTTTAAAAGTAGCAATGAACAGAAGTGTTAGGAGACAAATAGACGCTAAACTTCTAAGTAAACCTTGTCCTGAGTTTGGACCTTAAAAATATGTACATGTTTAATTATGACTTATCTAATCTAAAAGTTCCTGAAAATTGAATACAAAACTAATACTTCTAACTGTGAATTTAGTTGGTAGCAAATCTAGCAAATCCTTTGAAGTAACTTAAAAATATAGAAATTTAGACATTCTATACTGCGATATATTGGAATATGTGTTAGTGAGGAAAAGTAATGCGAAATTATAATCATTTTTAGTAGTTTCATATTTGGGTAGGTTGTGATGATAGTTTGATATTATTATTAGCTAGGAGTCAATTTAAAAATTCTTTTACCCATCAGAAATGTCTCTAATTTCTGCAGTAATAAAAATACTCACTGCAGTATATCCAATATGTTAGCAATTTGTTAAGTTTCACCTTTGATAAAAACCATTCCAACAAAACTTACAGAGGACACCAAGGAACCAACTTATTATTTTTAGAACAAATAAGTAAAGGGAAAAGAATCAAGCACTTATCCTGTCTTTAAGAACTGCGACTAAATTGCTGATGGGAGCTGAGTCTCTTTTTAGCAGATATTTTAGCTAACAAATTTAAAAAATGCATGCTATACTAAGAGTATGGTATAATATATTTTACAGTTCCAAATAACATAACACATCTGTTCAATGATCATTAATGGCTGGTAACAGAACAGAGGGAGACAGCTGGACCTACATCTCTTCTGAAGAAAATCCCAGCAAGAAAGAGCCTTGTGAAGAAACTAACTTGAATCTAATCAAGCCTGTAGCAGTAGTGACCAATTTACAAGAAGAAATACGGGAATAGTTTCTGCAAAAGCTAAAGTATGGCAATTGCTACAGGAAAAATGGCTTTAAAAAAACCAAAAAAAACAAGTAAATTGTAAGGAAGTAAAAAAGAATAGGGCAAATGTAGATGAAGAGTCTCAAGAGACCTTGTGTGGATTTTATCTGGCTTCTGATTTGAACATACTGTGAAAAGGAAACTGTATGAGACAAGTTGAATATATAAGATGACAGGAAGATTTGTGTGCTTTCTGAATACTTCATGGAGCTTATGTTTTTAAGAGTGGTAATATCTGGTTGTTTGAGTCCTTATCTTCTAAATACATGTATGAGTATGGACATAAACATGGCCAAAAGGATGATTTTGGGATTTGCTTTAAATCTGAGAAGCTTAGGGATAATTTATTGTATTGTATTTTTAGTTTTTTTTTTCTGGCACTGCCACATAAAATGTATTCTCCTTCATCCTGATGAACATGTATTAATCAGGTCCCGAAAAGCCCAAATAAGTTTAGGAGTCAGATACTCCTTGGAATTTTGTGTTTTATGGTAGAATGAAAATGAACACTTCCTAACCCCAAGTGCAGCCCAGTCCTTTGCTCCTCTCCCTTTATTTTCTTGTCCACAGCTTCATCTTTCCATATCGTAATAAATATAAATATAAAAAAATACATAAATGCCACCCCAGGTTTCTACACTGCATCCTCCTTGGGTGCTTCTTGAATCTTAGATGCATACTTAGCTCATGAAAGTTTTAAAAGAAGTCTCAGGAATTTGGGAGGAACTTTCTGGTTCTGTGGCAAGGAAGACAGATTCTTTACAGACGTATCCTTGATGGAAGGAGACTGCTGGAGGAAGGGTCTGAGTAGAGTTGTCTAAACCTTAGGTGCCATATTTTAGTGTTTTGTACAAAGAGACACAGTGCCTGTGAGGTTAAAATGTTATAAGTTTTACAAAAAACAGGTTTTTTTTTTCATGATTTGACATTTTTAATTAGTTTTGAAGTTTGGATTTTGTGAGTATTGACAATAATTTCCTGGCAGAAATATGCACTGAATTTTCTTCTTATAAAACATGTTTGTCCTCAAAGTGTATATAGCTCCTTCAAAAGACTTACATGCCCTTCCATTTTGTGAAATTAACATCAGCTAAAAATATTCAAGAAAAAAAATAAGATTTTAATTTAAATCAGCTTTGAAAGAAGCACTGGTGCTTGCTTGAGTAGTGCCTGAGGCAGAGGCACAGGCCTCACACTCATACTCCACAACATGGGTGCTACTGCGAGCAGTGCCAAACACAGTGTTCTGAGAGCTTGACAGAAAAATTTCTTAGAACAGGAAGTATGATCCATGGAGTAGCTGGAAATAGGATTCAATGAGAATTGGTCTGGTTGTCCTCTGGCCCATCATCTGGGGACAAATTTTCAACCCATCTGCTTGCTGAAAGTGTAAGGCCATTGGCAAACTGCCCCTGGGTCATCTCCAATAGAAATAAGACAATCAGCTGTGGGACAGCCTTTTTCATGATGGTGGCCTTGGATGGTGGCCTGATTTAGTGGCATCTGAGTACTTGCAGGAGACAAGTGATAGTGTAATTCTGAAGATAATTTCATATCAAACCAAGTGGCTGTTACTCGTCTGTTTACACAAAGGCTTGGAAGGGATTCACGTGCTTCTGAGTCTCACCGTAAATGGCACTGTTATTCTTGTGGATGATGGCTGATAGTTTCAGCTGACAGCATCAGAAATGTAGCTAATAATTGTGTTTTTAGTCCATGTCTTCAACAGATATTTATAGTGATTTTATTATGTCAGACACTGTTCCAGACACCTTGTGTCTGCCTGCATATGTGGTGTGCCTGTGTGTATACTCAATCCATTAGATAACCAGAAAGATGAATAGCCTCATACCTGCTTTTTCTTAATATTTTTATTACTACATATTTGTGGTCTACAATGATTACATTCATTATGAGAGTTGGTACCTGTATAGAATACATTTTAATTCTTTTAATGTCCTATACTTATTTTAAAGATGAATAAATTGAGACTAGAGAACTAAGACCATATGAGCATCATACAAATGTCTACATAACACCTGAAAATATTTCCACTTTCAGAGTTTCCTGCTCTTTCTATATATTGCACTGTGATGGATCTTCCCATTGCTTCTTGTAGGGAATTTCTCATTTCTGTCTCCCTGCTAGATTTCTGTTTCAGTGTCCTGCTATAAACTCTTCTAATTATCTAGAACCTGAATGTATGTTTGGTTCTACAGCTCATACTTTACCATGTTCCTCTTTCTCTGAAACTAACATGATATGTGATCTTTCAGTGATTCATCCTTTACTCCATGGCCATTCTTTCCAGTTTTCATTTAAGTACCCTGTTGACCAAAAATTTATCTCAGCCACACAGCAAAGAATGGAGCTGGTGAGTGACACTGCAACTGATTATGGTAAGGAAGAAACAGTTTCACTTTTGTAGCTCCTTCCAGCACCAAAAGGTAATAGCCAGGCTTAGGGCTATGCCTCTGTGATTCAGCACATGCTCATTTCCATGACACTATAGGAAGCTAACACATATGGGAATTGTGGCAGAGAGGTATTAGGGAGGTATTAGGTCCCTACTGATCAGTGTCACTGGGCTCTTCATGTCAAATGAATTTGAAGGCCCACTCACTTCCCCTAAAATTATATGAATCTTATATTTGAATACCTCGAGTCTGGGAATATAGTGGGTTATCAATAGATCTTTAGTGGTTGATCGGTTGGATGCAAAGTGTCAGTTAGTGGGCAGGGTTTTTCACTAAGGCAGACTGAGGCTCAGTGAGGCTCTTTTTCAGTGGGTAGATGGGAGGATGTTGTAATGATGAGGGAATCTGCTTTGAAACAGCTTTTTGCCTGCAACAGTAATTCTGAACCCACTCTGATATAACTTATCCGAAACAGAGTGGGTGGGAGTGGTCCTTTTTTTCCTTCAGTCACTTGATGTGTCCTGTGAACTGATTTGTGTCCCTCTCAAGTTTTATATGGTGGGCCCCTATCTCTGATGTGACAGTATTTGCGGATCTGTATTTGGAGGGATTAAGATTAAATAAGGACATGGCATACATCCTAAATGGATAGGAATTACTTCCTTAAAAAGAGAGAACAAGATACCAGAATGCCCCTTCTCAGAGAGCACACAGAGAACCAAGTAAGGACACAATGAGAAACTTGCCATCTGCAAGCTGGGAATAGAGGCCTTATCAGCTTCTAACCCCCAGGGCACCTTGTACAGTAGTGTGCTGTTTCTGTTGTACTCTGACAATGTCCCTTTTCCAGCACCAAGGACAGCGACAGCCCCTCAAGCTACTTTCGGTTAGGCTGTACCATAACAGATGTAAGCACTTTATTAGCCTTGTTTATTTTAGAAATAATACTGAATCAGCTTTTTAAAGTAAGTCATTTGAAAAGTTCAGTACTTTATTAGCAGCAAATAACTAGAGGTACTCTGCAATGGATTGAGATTCACAATGCCACCCCTGAAAACTCTGGCAGGAACCCACAAAGGAAGGTGTGAGTCAGTGAATGAGAACATTTAAGCATATAATAGGTTGGTTATGGACACCTCCTAGAAAGCTCTTGAGGATAAGGGATGATCAGAATCTCTGGTTACTGAAAGTCTGGCAGATGATGAGTAATGTGTTTTGCTCTTTGATTGCATTTCTCCTTTTGCTCTGATGCCTTTTTGTATCAAGTCCAAGGAAATGAGTAATTTGAGTCACCTAGGAGAAAAATCAAAATAATTTATTTACTTGAATGCCCATGTTACTGCATGTTCCTCTGTGACTTGGTACAATAATTGAGTTTACATTGCAGTTATTTTTTCTGAGGTTCACTTGAAACTTTCCCCATTGTGTTGAATAGAAATGTTTTAATATTTGGTTTTACATTTTTTTGGCAATAATACCTGATCACATTGAGAATGCTTAATGGAATAAATGCTTGATAAATAATCTACTTAATCACTTGAATGTAAGGGAATGCTTTATTTGAGAAAGCTTTCCAAAATACAACTTTTTTGGTACCATGCAAAGTATACTGAAATGAAAACTAGATTTTTAAAGCTCTTAAAATACTATCCCACTAAAATAAAAATGAAGCTGCATCATGAATTTAATACCTTACACTGTGTATTATATTTCCCACATTCTCAACCATGACTATCAAATACTAGTAATACATCTGTTTATATTTGTAAGCACAAGGGAGATAAAATTCTCATAACTCTTTGTAGAAAGCATTACTGATTTAATTGACAGTTGGCTAATTCCTTGATTTATTACTGATGATGATTTACAACATTTTGGTCTTCAGTAGTATCTACTCTTATTTCCAAAGTGCTTTGATAAATCCTGTAGTGCCCACCACATGATTTGAGTTTGAACATCTGATTGTGTGCCTCTTATATACATTGTAGCATTGTAAATCATATTTTAATTTTATAAAGCACTTTTATCCAGAGATGTTCAGGAAGCTTTCATTGTTTAAATTAATGTTTGTGTAATTTGAGGCCTTTGCTACCTGTTGGGAGATTTTTTTATACAATCTCAGGAAAATTTTGGTGAAATTGCTTATTTTGCAAATCAATACACTAGTGAACAGTTGGATCTTAGCAAGATGTGAAAAAAGACAAAAGAGAATGAAAGCTATAAAAATTATAGGTCTGTTATTCATAATAGCTAACCTAGAGAAATAACCAGTATTCCTGTTGAAAATGTGAGGTATATATGCAGTAGAATCTTATCTAGCATTAAAGAAGAAAATCTTGGCTATCAGTAATGGCATAGATGGATCTGCCAGATGTTATACTTAGTGAAATATACTTAATGAATCAGACACAGAGAGACAAACATTGCCCGACCTCTCTTATATATGAATTCTTAAATAGTGGCACTAATAGTACACAGTGGAATTAGTAGTATTCAGGAACTGAGGAAAGTTGGGAAATGTTGTCAAAGAGTATAAGATTTCAGTTGTGCAAGGTGAAGAAGTTATGGAAAGATATACAGCATGGCTGCTACAGATTTTTTTTTTGTATGTGTGGTACTAGGATTGAACTCATGGTCTTGTACTTGCCAGATAGACATAGGCGAGCTAAATCCTCAGGCCAGATTTTTTAACCTAATAGAGACTGTGGCATAATTTCTTTCAAAGAGTGAAATACATGATAGAAGAAAAAATTAGCAAGGTTCATTACAGTGACTGTGGGTATTCCTTGTATTTATTCCTTTTTTTCTTTGAAGTCCTTTGATGCTCATGGTTAATTCTAGGTCATGAGGAGGTTAAAAGATGTAGGGCATGCTTTGATATATCCTAAGGGGATCATAGAAGACTATATTAAGGACAGGTGAAGTTTGCCTGCATGAACAGCAGGTATCCTGTTCTCTCGTATCTTTTCCTCACACATAGTGTTTGTCAAACATTATCCAGAATTTCTGCTGTCCTTGTAGCTATCTGTGCACAATCTTTAGGCTTCCATGGCTGAGACAGATACGGGGGAGTGATGAACAGGTCCTACTTAATTATAAATCAAACCTATGGATCTTAGAAAATAGGAAAATAAGATGATCTTCAGTTAAATTAGCAGAGTTATTAAGTGCTCATCCTGATCTCTAAAGAGTCAGTAAGAGGAAAGGGAACTTGAATTATAACATGAGGGATTTTAGACTGGAAATAGTGAACAATGTCTTAATAGTTAAGTTGCTTAAATATTAGAGACAATTTGGAAGAGACTCATTTTCTTTTAAATGACAAAGAATAGTCATATACTTTACTGCCTAAGGCTTGGGAAATTGACTAGAAAATACTTAAAGGTTTGTCTTCCACCTTAGAAGACAATGCCTTCTAGATGGGTAGAAATAAGAAAACTGTGAAATGATTCCCAACAAAAGCTTGTAGATGAGACACTAAATTATCTTTTCAAGGTCTATTTTTTTCTACTAGATTAGAGATTGCCAGAGGCTCTATTTATATCTCTGTCTAGGGCCTATGGCATGGGCCTAGGTCAGAATGGGTGCTCAGTAACTTTTTTGCCTCAAGGGGCTCAGCATGGGCTGGTGCTCAAGGGCTTTTTCTCCATTCCGTGCAGATGGGCCTCTAACTTTAAAAAGGTCCAAATATGAAAATTCACTGAGTGAACATATGCATTGACTAATATTAAATTAACACATTATTTACATTTTGTGTAGTTTCATTGCAAAGTTCCTTTAAATAGTACACTCTTCTGCTGCCTTAAAATTAAAATTCAGATTTACCAAATGGAATTTGTTCAGTGTCCTCAACCTCGCAGTAATACAGCTCTTATACACAAGGCAAAATGCATAGCTGCAGAGCCTACATTTTATAGTTCATCCTCAACCCTAGCTCATAGACCCTTTTGGGGCCCAACACCAGGCTTTTAGGAATAAAGCTTGCGTGATGGCAGGGGTGTTGTGGACACTGACTCTGGGCCCTCTGCTCTGCAGGGCTTTTAGAATCTGGTGTGGAGGGTTTGATGGAGCTTTATTTGCAGCAAGTAAGAACCTTTGGATGCTCACTTCTGAGCTAATGTTGTTGAAGCTTTGATTATTTTCAAATGGCCTTTTCCATTCCCAAGCTGTTTGATGCAGGCAGCAGTGGGGTAGCCCAAATAACCTTCCTGTATACGGACAGGTTAACAAAAAGATTGATAGTTGAAAAGAAGGAGCTAGTGTAACACATTGGCAAACTCCAGCATTGGCTTTTACAGCCCTTCACTTTGGTTTCACCCACATGGATAGGAAGCTGAGTGACCCTAGCAATTCTCTTAATGTTGTAGGATTGCAATTTCTCTTTTCTAAAATAAATTCTCGGGTTCCTTCTCACTGTAACATTTTATGAGCCCATAAAATTTTGGAACATCCAAAGCAGCTGTTTTCACAATTTGGTTCACTGTTTCAGTGGTCTGGTCTAGCCATATTTTTTAAAACTACTGTTTTTATGGTCACACATGTTCTGTGTCACCACTTACCAACAGCCTTCCAGGAGAAGAAAAAGATGGTTACTTTAAAATGATCTTCAGTGTCACCCTCCAAATAGGGTGACCTTTACAGGATCTGCATGAATGGGAAAAATCATTTTTCTCCCCTCTGAAAAGTGGGAGAAAATAGCATTAACAACTATTCCCCAAATAGCTGTCCACTGTGAAAGTGCTTCTGGTCTTGAAACTTACTAAGAGATGTGGTAGGCCCATCACTCTTGGTAATGCCTAAAATTTATCCTCCAAGATAACCTAAAATTAGTGCTTTTTTTCTCCAATACAATGAGCTTGCTGTGATTTTTCCATTTTTTAATAAAAGGAAAAGATAACTGTCAGAAAGGGAGGAAGAGATCAAGGTATGAGGGATGTAGCTAGGGGAGAAGAGCACATATGGTAATACTTTGTTCTGAGTGAGTGAGATTTATTTTGTCCGTGCAAGCTCAATATAAATATATTGTGAGAAAAAGTAACCTATTAAAATCTGTTAAGCCTACAACATAACCAAGCAATTTAAATTTAACAACCAGAAAAACACTTCTTAATAAGATGAATAATTCAAATCCATGCTTCAGACCCTCTGGCCATTTGCCTCTTGCCTATCAGAGTATATATGGAATACCATTTGGAGTTAACTGGATTCAAGAATGGGAACCAACATGTCCACTTTGAGTTCACTTACACCATTTTTCACCATGATGGACCATCCAGTGGACTGGTAAAGTTGTTTGAATGAAAGACATATTAATGTGAGTAAAATGGCAAAAGAATATAGAGGCCAGTTGGAGAAGAGAATTGGAGGTAGTTAGAATTTAGAGGCAAGGCAGGAGGAAAAGCCCCCCCCCCACTGTGGAATGAGAAAATCAAGTAAGTAGATGGCAGAGAAAATTGGTATTTTATTCTCTTACAATTGAGAATTGTTAGCATTTCCCAAACTAAAACATGAGAGAGGTAACATTAATTATATCTATCCAGTTATTATCTTTCTAAAACATCAAGTAAATAAAAAAGTAATGTCCCTTAGCAAACAACAGGTGAAGGAATTTTGAGCATCTGACTTCAGTGGTTGAATGTTAAGACCAAAGAATAAGTCTTAGGAGAATATATGTGTCATGCACAGTTTTAAATGAGGCAATAACAATTTTAGCTGTGGATAATAAGATTCTAAAGACATCTATAAAAACAGGAAGGACTAACCATATATAAAGTAGAAAATACAAGAGGAGAGAGTGTAATTTTCCTAGAAAATGAGATACAATTTTCCTAGAAAATGAGGTGAGACAATAGCTGCTCATGCTCTCAAGACTGGAGATAATTACCTAAGAGGAAGAGGCCTGCTCCATGTTAGGAAGAGAAGGGGAGCGAGGGGCAGGTGCAAGGCAGGGCGCTTGTGAACCTTTAACAGCTCCTCTGCTTCACTCTTTGCTACAGAAGTTAATAGTAAGAAGATGCTAATACCATAACAGTTAATGAACAAGCCGGTGAGTTCACATCTGGAGGAAGCAGGTGAAGGCTCACTTCAGTAATTGAATGTGCTGAAATCATTGAGGTCTGATGAAATTCACTTAAGAGTCCTAAAGGAAACAGCTGAAGGAGCATCAGAGTGAGTGAAATGATCTTTTAGTATTCAGCAAGGGAGTGTGTGGATGAAAATGGGAAATTTTTTATTGTGTAGAAGATAAATTATAAAAGGCCACAGGAAAAGGTAGATTGGGATAGTAACATAAGGGTCATGGGTTCATGTCCTGAAGGGAACTGCCTGGGTGGGCAGGGTCAGGAAGGAGTAAGATCTAAATGGAAATCATGGCTGTTGACTTCTGTAAACCACATGTGCTACTATTTGCACATTTGTAATTCTAAAACTGATACTTCAGGCTGACAGTAAATTTGATTGCTCAGGATGAACCACCTTAAAATTTGGAAGCTCTGTACTGAATTCCTTTATCAATCAAGGAATTTCTATCATTACCAGTTACATCTTTAATTTCCTGTTCAGTGATGGAGGACATAGTAAAGGAGGTACGGTTGAATATTTGTCAAATATTAAGTTTTTAACATGTGGTTAATCTGGTGGATTTGTGGGCATGTCCTTTGTGCTATGTTCAGTGTCCAACCAGAGGTGAGTTGGAGCTCTGTAGCTGATTTCTCTGTTGGTTAAGAAATCACACCTCAGATGTGTTCCCCTTAGATCTGGCCTTTTGCTCATTCTAAGTGATTTTCTTTCATGTCCAGAAAATATGAATCTTTCCTCTACTTGGTAGGGTCAACTCTTACCCCAAAATAGTGAAAGATTATTCACAAGGTCTAAGGCAGTTGGAGAGAAAAGCGTAGTGTGTGATTGAAAATAGAAGTTGCTCAGTCTCTTTTAGTTCATTATTGAAAAGTGCTATGATTGCTAGAAAGGATGGAAGTGTTTCTTTCTGAATTCTTTAATGTTCATTTGGGTCAACAGTATTAAAAATGCTACTTTTTGGGGCCATTGTAGGATAAGGAATTGTGAAAAATATAACCACTACCCAAATTATGGTCAGCATCCAATATATTCTTTCTTCCCTTTTAATGCTCACATGACTAGAGTTTCCCACTATTATAGTATCATTTTATAAATAAGAATACTTAAACGACCATGTCCAGTAACCTGTCCAAGGCTTTATCCTGAGCCCATGGCTTCAGATCCAAGCAATAAAAATACAAAGGCTTCAGTATAAACCACTATTGTACTAAGGTGTAAGGATCTAGTATTCAAAAAGTAGCCATACAGAAGAAAGGTGAAAAATGAAAATAGAACTTTTGAAGATGAAGATAACTTACATCACTCATTCATGTGGAAAAGTGATGGAAGGAAACATAATAACCAACAAATATGTAAAAATATGTAATGAGATTGCTAAAGGGGAAGCTATCAATCATTCTTACTAGAGAAAATGAAAAGAAATGAGCTTTCAGTGCTATAGAAATAAGGTGAAGTAGCAGGCATGACTCATAGATGATAAAATATCAGACCTGGTCCAAACCCATCATTTTTCACATAGGGAGGTTGAGGTTCAAAAATGGAAGGTGACATTTCTGAAGTCACACCTGGAATTCGTTACACTGCTGGGTCTTGAATTCAGTTCCCTGGGAGCTCAGCTTGTAGTTTTTAGTGTAAGGCACTGCTGAAACCATTGCAATAATGTACAGCCATGAGTACTTCCATGCTTATCTGACCCTTGAGTTTAAAATGATACAATTAGCAATGCCAAAACCCAATTAAATGAAGGGGTAGAGGAGGTGCTTTAAAGCAGCTAGATTTAGGAATCAAGATCAGGAAACAGCTGAATGGTTGTATAGAGCAGTCTCTAAAAAATGTGTAGGCAATCAAAAAACCACACTTTTCTTCTCTTAGGCTTTTTTTTAAATTGAATTCTTTATTGGTACAATTTATATACATCTCAAAATCACATATAACATTGGGAAATTTGTACCAGTATATGCCACAAGTTAATTCTCATTTTTACCCATATCCCTACCCACTTCCCCCTCCTCCCCCCTTTATACATACTCTTTTATTTTCTTTCTGTATCATATTTATTCCTTCCCCTCATCATATTCCCACACCAAGTTTCCTATAGAAATATTCCACTCTATAAAAGCTGTCCTACTTTCTAGAACTCATTTGCATCTACAGGTGTTCATGCCAAAGAGAAGATCCGAAAATTGTCTATCTGTGATCTATTGATTTCACTTATTAGTATATCCT